>QJOB01000076.1:187648-281302 GCA_004155035.1 Monosporascus sp. 5C6A | reverse complement strand
GGTGGAAACATATATTGTTGAAGTTGGGGTCAGTACGTAGGGTGTCTCGAATATTCGGTGGAGCGTGAGGGGGGTGGCGCGTGACCTGGGTGTCTGACTTACTTAATATGATTTAGTAAATACCTTTTAAAAAAATTCATGAAACAATAACATTTATACGAGAATCCTTTCTTAGTATTTTTAATAAGAAAATAAATTTTCGTATTAAATAGCTACATCGAACCTTATATTATCATGGCCGTAACACGGGCTATGATCGCAACAAGTCCGCTAACCTCCCACCAGGGGTAGATCATTTTCATCCCTTTTCATTCATCAGGAGCAACCCGTACAGAGTACGCCTTCCTCACCCGCGTTCTCTTGGCACATGCTATCTAGTGTGTAATTCAGTAGCATTCAGCTGACAGTCTTCTGAGAAAGGAGAATCAGTCGCATACGGAAGCAATTGTCGAAGCACTCGTCGAAGTCCTCGAACCGCTCGTCGTTCTTGCACTCGCCGCCGCCACGATCGCATGTCCATAGATCGGCATCCGTGGCTGGCTCCACCCAATCGCCATCATGGCAGAATACACTGCACTGGCGCTCGTCTACGTAACCTTCTCCATTGTTGCGTTCGCTGTTGAGGAAGGGAGGGATCAGCATATGCTGCAGCGCATTACGGAAACAATACGGAAGAGTGGGTGAAAGGGGTGATTGGCGGCGTAGACGATGGGGAAGGGAAGACTTACATCAGCTGAGGCCCAAGATTACTCCCGTACTCGCTCAACCGTCCGACATTGCCCGTCTCATCCTTGGGCATGAACTCTCTGACCCGAACGGCACAGGGATTGGCATGTCATCGAGGATAGAGTAGTCGAGGTCGAGCTCTTCCTCCAGCGCCGCCACCCTCTCCGGCTCCGGCGGCGATCGTAGGTGAAATGTCTTCTGCAAATAGATCGCCTGGGTTCCAAGCAACGCAGTTCACGCCATGGACCACCCTCGAAGGAGTAGAGATTAAACCTCCTAACCTGAGCACGCTTCTGCTATAAGGGAGGTCATGCGGAAATCTTAGCTGGGTAGAACGTCACATTCGATAGATCAATCTGAGACAGGTAGGGTTCTTCTTGGCGGCTGTGATGATGGTTGATCGGGTTAGGTTACGTTGACGTCTCGAATAACCCTTATATAGTGCCTCGCATTTTCTAGATTTATAAACTTGCCCAGCTCCCTGTTCATGTTGAAAGATTTAGCATCAACTTCTTTAGCGTAGATTGAAGCCTAGGAGGCCTGGCTTGATAGGTAATACTACCCACCATATCGCAATAGCCGCAGGTCACGGATGCAATCCACGAGGACATCAAATGCACGTATGTCGATAAATAAGACTTACGTAGCTGGAGCGTCCTTGGCAATCCCGGGATGAGGTTGCGTTGCTTCGAACTCTGGCGACATGGGAATACTCACTAAGACTCATGCGACATCGTTCTCGCCTGGACAGCCCTCCACATCTTGGTGCCCATGGTCCTCTGCCTCTCCAGGTCGCCGCAAGCCGGTCTGCATCAAGAGTTCGAGTGGATTCACGTCCCCTTTCATTATCCCCACGAGATTGCGGTAAACGCTTACGTATAGTCGACTGACATGGTTCACATGTTCTAGGCGATCGCACAGCGCTTCAAGTTCTTGGGTAACGTCTTCCGCCAGAGAAGTGGCGTCGGTACGAGATTTTGTGCTGTGGCGGCGATGGGAGTGATAGCGGACCCAACGCCAGTAGTGCCCTCGCCATGACTGGTCTTCCCCAAGTATATTTGGATTAGTTGAAGAAATCAAGTGCTTGAGAGATAAATCAATAAGCATCTCTAAGTCCCTAAATACCGTAGTATGGCCCACCTCTGGATGGAAAGGAAGCCTCTGTAACACAGAATTTAGTCCCGCAGGATCCAACATGTCTAAAGCAATCTTACTGTCGACGTTCATATAAACTGCCTAGGGTTTGGAAGAGAGAGCGAGGAACGGCTCGGTGTGTCGGCCACATTGGTCAGTTCAAGCCCCTCGTACCATAGGCTGAGATGTTCTGGACTGGCAGTCTCGAGTCTTATACCGTCACAGGAGAATCCGCGCTTGGTGACGCTCGTAATATTTGTGCAAGCTATCACAGATTCGCGTTCCGGTCTCCTCAAGCCCCCATTCGCCACCCACAGACAGCCTATACGAGAGGGTACGGTCGTGGCCATAGCGCGAGAGCCCCCGGCCGTATAAGCAGTGAAGCAAAGATGCAAAATCGCATCTAATGATATTGGATGGATCATAGTTTCTTCGTCAGAATGTCCTGCTTCGCTATTAGGTGATTAGAACAGTTTTATCTCCGCGGTCGCCTCTCCAGATTCGTTGCATCGTTGCTGCTGGACGCCTTGAAAGAGCGGGCCATATTCGAGTCCGCTCGATTTGAGGTAAGCATACATGGAATGCCAGTCGACATCTATATCGCAGCGTCGGCGCCGCAGAATAGCCTCATGCGCAATGCTTTGCAGCCGGTCCTGGGTTCTCTTGCCACACCAACCATCCAGCTCCTGCACCAACGCTAACTCCACCGAGATCAAGCCTTGGCAATTGAGCCGCCATTGGCCATTCATGAAGCTACGGATGGTGAAAGCGAACGTGGGTCGGGGTTCATTCCGTGGAGACAACCCGCGAAGAGACGTCTGGACTTCCAGTACGCCGGCGGCCAAGTTCACTGGATCCTCAAACTCCACGTCTCGTAGTGTAAATCCATTCACAGGCTTGCCCTTGTCCATCAGCTAGTTCGCCGCCTCGATAGCCATGACTAGCATACCCGCCGCGGGATACAGGTTGACGCGATTTACATTATGCTCCCGCGCCCAGGGTAGCTCTGCGGTGCGGAGATAGTGCCTCCAGCGAGCATCGGACGGATTCCAATCTCTTGCAGGAACGCCCAGGAGCCTGGAAGGACCATGTTGCCGGAATCTGTGGTTGCGGCTAAGTCGGTTCTCATGCCAGTAGCTCTGCGAATGATCAAAGGGGTACTCAGGAAGGTCCACTAGCAGTTCCGCACTTGACTGCTGCTCCCCGAGCTCTGAAGGCTCGCTGACTGCTTCTAAGTCCACTGCAGCACCTCTACAGTAGAGGTCTCCCATGGTAATGGATAGAGTCTCTATGGATGACCGATGTCGTCTCAAGACAGAACTATACTCAACTGTCCTCGCTCGCGGCGCCGCCAGAATAATATCTCGAAGTGGAGCTTGGAGCGCCGCATGTGGTCCCACCTCCAAGAGGTGATCTACTACGCAAGCGAAGATGTGGCTCCGATCAATCTTCTTTATGACGTCCGCCTGAGCACACATGTTGGTAACGGCCTGTGAGAACCGAACTGGCGAGACCATGTTGAGAGTCCAGTATGATGGATCAACCAGTTGATCTGAAGCAATTCGTTTCCCGGTAACGCTAGATATCATAAGGGCGGTCGCCTCCTGCGACGCTTGAAGGGAACTGATCGTAGCCGCATATTTGTCGGAAATAGCATCCATTTGCCGAGAGTGGTATGCCAGCGGTACACGAAGCTTGCGCACGAATACCCCTTGGTCATTCAATCGGGTGAAAATCTTATCAATAATATGCTGCTCACCTGCAAGGGTAACGTTACAGGGACTGTTGATACAAGCGATCGAGATACCGAAGGCGACGGAATCTTGTTGGAAGGCGGTGATGAGTTCTCCCGCCCACTCCTCGGATAGTCCAACCGATATCATGGACCCCGGTACTCCGGAACGAGAAGCTTCCACCATCTCTGCGGAACAGAGCCCGCGGAAATATGCCAGCTTCCACGCAGACTCGGGTGAGAGATAGCCCCCAGCATATCTAATGGTCTCGATCTTAGCCAATTGAATGCGCTTTATTGAAAAGGGTGAGTCAACATACGCGGCGGCAATCTCGCCAGAGGAATGTCCGAGAGTGGCTGATGGTTTGACGCCGAACCGGCGAAGGAGATTGACGAGGGCCACTTGTAACACAGTGCAAAGAGTCTGGCTGAACTCCGTATCGTCGACCCTCGAAGTCTCCTCTGTTCTCGCTACTTCGGCTTCGGGATTATTAGCGCTTTATACAGATAGGGCTACAGCCGAGCATAGGGCACGTACTAGTTACTGACCATCTACATCCTAAGCCCCTGAGGAACTCCTCCGCACGCAGCAGATCTGCTTTGAAGCTTGGGTAGCACATCAACTCTTTTCCCCTACCGACCCATTGGAGCCCCGCCCGGTGAACACGAATCCAATTCGTGGAGTCCTTTCAAGGTTCACGTGAGTAGGAGCAGACATACGGGAGTCTAAGTCACCCAGATCCGCTGGAGAATGTAGTAAAGCAAAGGACCGCCAAGGGAAGTGCGTTCGGTGATTGTGCAGTGTATAAGCGAGATCATCGAGCCAATTTTTATTGCTCAGTAGCTTAGTTGAGTTGCGGCGATACATATCTTTATATCCGCTCACTATTCTTTTAATGCCAACTTTATCCGCGGCAGACCAGATAAGGAGCTTGGGTATCGGCATATTCTGCGTTCAAATACTATTTTCGACCGATGATAGGCCATCTCGCAAATAGGAGGCTCCCCTGCTGCCACACGGCGGAGATATGATTGTACAGTGCCTACCAGATAATGACCTGAGTTACATGTAATGGTACGCATCATCAATCACAATATGACAATTGGCGCCTCCGTATCCGAAAGAGTTGATGGAGGCTCTCCGGAGACCCTGGGTTGGCCACGGGCAACATTCTTCGAGGAACTGGAAGTATCGTTAACGAATTATCACCTAGCGCAGAGACGTACACCAAATTGAACGGGAAACGGAAACAGCAAATGACAGGCAAACATGGAACATCGCGTGACGCCATAGATTGCACTTACGTGGGGCCCCCAAGACTGAGCATCGATCTTAGGGTTGAGCTTTTCGAAATTCGCGTTTGGTGGGATTATACCCTTTTCGAGGACCAAGATCGCTTTGGCCACCCCTGCGATGCCACTGGCGCCTCCCAAGTGGCCGATATTGCCCTTAACCGCGCCGCTAGTTTCCTTTCAGCACAAGACATCACTATTATAGCTATGACGAGAGAGGAAACGTACACCATGATGGGATCGTAAGGGGAGCGGGCATCTTTAAACGCAGCCGAAATAGCCCTTGCCTCACATGGGTCTCCCACCGGCGTCCCCGTTCCGTGAGCTTCAAAATAGCGTGTAGGCACCATCGAAAGGCCAGCTTTTTGATACGTTGCTCGGATCAAACGCTCCTGGGCTAAGCTACTTGGCTGCGTAATGCCAGGAGTACGCCCGTCTTCGTTCGAGAGCGTCGAATGAATTACTGCCCGTATTGTATTTCCGTCGCGGATAGCGTCGGATACCCTTTTTAGGATCATTACGCCCACTCCCTCCCCTCCAGAATATCCTCTTGCTCGATGGTCAAAGGGATAACACTTCCCATCGACAGAGTGAAAATCTAGATTACTTAACCAAGTATAGGTCTCGGGGGAAAAGGTCAGATTACATCCTGCTACCATGCTCTGCATAGATATGTCATGTCAGTTAAACCCGCTTGCCATGGCCTGCGCTAGTGCCGCAACTAGCCTCGTTAAACATACCATATCATAGGATCTAGTGCGTAGGGTCTGGTAGACCATATCAATGGCCATTGCGGACTTGAACATGCAGAATCTAGCCCAACGCTCGGGCCTCGAAGATCGAAGAACCAACTCAGGCGATTTGCAAGCCGAATCCGAGACCGGCATGCAATGGCGGGAATTCCGCATCTCTGTTCAGTTGGATGTCATAATCAAGGCCGAAGGACCCCGTGTAGACAGAGGTGGAAGATCCAGTAACAGTGTCCATGGCAATTCCAGCTTATACTTTTCAGTCAATGGTTACTCAATTTTCATGAATAAGACTCGACAGCAAAGAAAAAGCAACGGAGTACAAACGAACCATTTTCCAGTGCTCTTAATGCAGTCTCCAGTAGCCACCTTTGCATTGGATCTATCGCCACTGCTTCAGCTGGTGAAATGGAGAAGAAGTCCGCATCGAACACAGAGAGGTCCTCCTGCACGAAGTGACCGCCTTGGACGGGGATCTTGACATATTGTTAGTCTCGCGCCATAACTCGTTCCATTTCAGAACAAGTAAAGGGCTACGCACAGTACTTATGCTCTTCTCTTTTCGGTAGAAGCCGTCCTTATTGAAGCGACTTGCTGGAAACTCCGTCATAGCACAACGCTTCTCGATCAGCATCTGCCAAAAGGACTCAGGAGAAACAGCGTCCCCAGGAAACTTAATCGAGAAACCACAGATAGCGACATCATCGTCATCACCCGCGCCGTAGCGTCCGTCGCTAGCAATGTCTCGCGGACGATTGGTCATGAGGATGTACGTGGATATCCGATCGGCTAGAATCGTGGGGGATTGTGTGGTCTCAGACGGTGATGACACACTAAAATTCTACCGACATGCGAGGTGCGAATCCCTTTCCTTTATTTAAATGAATAAGAAAGTATTGTGCTAAGGAAACATGGTCTCACGCGACTTGCACAAGATGAGTAAGGGAGATGAATACAGGTGCTGATGCAATCCACCCAAATCTCCCATACAGGGTGAGGCTATGAAGAATAAGGTTCTCTGCAGACAGCTCAATGAAAATCACATGACTAAGCTAGAAATAGTAGCTTGTATAGTTATATATTCTATCCATATTCGCCTTGCTGTATCAAACTTTTTGATCCATCTTGTTCAATGACGATCTACACTCCCTGCACCGTAATGTGTCCTCTTAGGTACAAGACTTGCATTTGGGAAGACCGCCGCGTTCCAAGCACTAACAAGCCCAGTCTGTCCGGCCGGGCTAGAACAAGCACAGCCCTTGGATCGGTTGCCAGTTGGCGCAAAACCATGAAGCCTTTGCCTTCATGGCAGCGGAACAAATGCAAGCGTGAATGCTACCACTCCCCGCAATACCATCAATCCTCCGCCGGCGCTCATTGAGACTTATAGTTGACGATGTAACCCTGTTCCTAGATTATGCGGTCACAGACGGGTAATTTCCATATCCGGCAAGTTTGGGTTCTTACCCTACTGATATCCATGACGATGTAACAGGAGCTTTACGACATGAGCTTGGGGAAGGCTACGAGTATGAGTTCGTAGAAGCAACGGCGCCGATGGCGAAAGGCATGCATTCCCTTTTCATGTCCAGGTCGCATCGAATACTTATGTAGGTGTATGGATACTAACCCATCGGTCTGTTACTTAGGTGTTGAGACTCTGTCATCCTTAGGCCATGGTTCGTACGCTTTCTTCGATCCACAGGACCTCCCCAATACGTTGCAGAACGCGCTCGACCAACTGGACAGTTACATTGCGTTTGAGGGTCCGTTGATGCAGTTATGGGTTTCTCGGCAGTGGCTGTGCTCGCGGCAACATACATGCTGCAGAAGGTGCAGAAATCGGATACAGTTCCCTTCAGATGCGCCATCTTCCTATCTAGCGACAAGGTGTTAGCTGCAGCAATCTTTTTAAAGTACGGTCGACTCCTTTTTTATTCGCCACATTGACCCAATCAGCTGCCACAGGAAAAGCTTCAGTGGGCCATCTAAGGGGTTGGCTTCTGTTTAAGCTAATGACGCTAAAACATCGTTGCAGCTAACTCCTCGTCGCCTTCCAGCGGATATTACAAGGGTTTGATAAATCGAGATTTAATCATACAGTACCCGTTGGACAATTTGTTAGTGGTGCGCCTCATTTCCGATCTGCCGTTTGTTTCCGTGGTATGCGCTCCAATCATATAAA
Organism: Monosporascus sp. 5C6A; assembly: GCA_004155035.1. Lineage (NCBI taxonomy): Eukaryota > Fungi > Ascomycota > Sordariomycetes > Xylariales > Monosporascus > Monosporascus sp. 5C6A. Next base: position 273,483 of record QJOB01000076.1, on the reverse strand, counting down.
TGCACAGCACTCACTGTAAGGAGGTCTGGGATCATTGTAGCCTACATGGAATAAAAAAACGGCTCAACCCCTGTACTGGCCCGGCGCCTTCCACTTGCGATTCCCACTCCTGCACTCTACTAAACATTTTCTACTAACTGCTCACCTGCGCTTCAGTAATTATGGCGCAGTTTCGGCTAGACGGGTTCGCTATCGTTGTTGGAGTATGTGTCTCGATCGCCTCTACTTTGGAGCAGAGTAATTGATTCTCACGTCGTATAGGCAGCTGGTGGCATTGGGCGAGAGGTTGCCTTGACGTTTGCCGAAGCTGGAGTCAAAGGCATTTTGCTCGCCGACATCAACTCCGAAGCACTTGCCCAAGTTGCCGACCAAAGCAAAGCTTTGGCATCGAATCCGAACTATCGGTCAATTTCGACTACGGTCAATGTGGCAGATGTCGCGTCCGTAGACGCGTTGGTTAGCCTGGCGAAAGAGCAATTCGATCGAATTGACTACTGCGTCAACGCGTTTGGGGTGAGATAACCCCCAATGAGTTGATTTTCATTGCCTGTCATATACGAATATATATACGTTAAGCACTTTGATTGATGAGCGACCTAGGTTGACGTTGCTGCTTACGTTCCCTTTGACGAGACCGACCCTGACGACTATGACCGAGTTCTCGGAATCAACACTAAGGGCGTATTCCTTGTTACGCGTGCTGTAGCGAAGGTCATGAAATCGCAGGAGCCGGTTTCAGTCGACCTAGGAAGACATGGGTTTCGTGATGTTGGCCGTGGAGCAATTGTTAACGTATCTTCGGCCATGGCGCTTGTCGCTGTACCTGCGAAGGTGCCATATACGACGTCCAAACACGCAGTTACAGGGGTTACCAAAGCTGCAGGTTCGTATATTCCAGGTACTTTTTTTCCGCAACGCTAACTATAGGTACGAACAGTAATGGATTATAAGTCCGCAGGCATTAGGATTAACCAAGTTTGTCCTATATGGGTAAAAACTCCGATGTTTGAAGAGGAATGCCGGAGAATCCCTCAGACACCGCAGATAATTGAAAAGCTGTCCTCTCTAAAGCGAGCGATCGAGCCAGATGAAGTCGCGTCAGCTTGTTTGTATCTCTGCAGTCCTACTACAGTTTACCTGAACGGGATTACCTTGACGATGGATTCGGGACTCACGGCAGGACCTATGTTTGGATGAATGTGTTTTTCAATTAATACAGAGTCATAATAAACTAACTACGACGATGGATTCTGTTTCTAGAGAAGGGTTGAATTTGTTCCATGATCTACTGAAACCATGCATAGGCAGGAAGAGAACTACTAGCTTGTGTCGCAGAATAGGGGTAACTGCTTAGTCATCTACGCTGTGGACACCCCGCAACAACGTTGTTCCGGGGCTCCCACACTCTATATAGCTTTCGAGCCACTGCTCTCTAGAGCCCTGATCACTTATGACAATTTTCGCTTTTCACACCTTATGCAGCCTTTTCTAGCAGTCAGCCTAACTGTGACAAAAGCAAAAGAAAGTGACTGCTACAACGCGGAGAGAGCCGGACGATTTTACTGATAAACCTGGCAAGGACCCAGGCCGTGGCGAAAATAACATCCTCCAAAGGAGAAATACAGACAGAGTTGAGATGGACGTTATAGGGTTGCTATGGGATGTCCCTGGCAAAAGGGAAATTCAGGGGCAGGTCACCTGGACTGAGCTCGCCGAGCTGTTTGATCAATTCGATCCTAGTCTCGTGCGGTGTGGGGAGGAACCTGGGTTCTCCTAGATCTGGGTCACGCCTGTGCGAAGAGGCGCCAAATATAGGTACACAATCCGCCCTGCTCCTCTACGAACTGGACGCTGAGCTTACGCTATGCTAGCCTATATGGCGGGAACTGAATGACATCATGATATTGGAACATACATGCAGCCTTAAGGGTACCAGCCGATAACTGCGAATGCTTAACTGGTTGCTCTGCCTCTGCTCGATAGCATCGGTTGAGCTAGGAAGAGAACGGCAAAAAGCCCTGAAGAGTTTATTCAGTTAAACCTACGAAGGGGTTTCCGTCAGAAGCATAAGCCTTAAGGAACTCACTATGTGATCCTTGGCAGATCGACACCAATTCCTATGTTATCCCTCGTATTGTATAACAATGGCCGAGTATCAGGTTGATAACTGAGCACTTTTAAAATTGAGGCCAACGGATTGAGATCCCTCGAGGCCCCGTTCTACGATAATTGCTCGATATATCTAGAACAGGGAGACCACTATTATCACCCCCCTTCTTTCACTAGCAACTTCACGCCATTGAGCAGAGACTGAGCAGCACAGTCAGTGTCTTTATTCGTGCCTGCTAAGAGCTCCAAGGAGCCTTTGTTTTGGAAACTGCCTTAACACCCTAAGACCTCTATATTTCGAGTACCGTTGCCTAGACATCGTATCCTTGTCAGCCCAAGAATTAAACATCTTCCTTCGAGGTATAAATTCTAAAACAATAGCTGATTTAACGGAAGTGATTCCGGCTATCTTGAGATTCCGGCAGCGATGGGACGCCCGCAGACGGCGTTTCGGTTCAATTTGTCAACAGCGTTCGAGATATAATTGTCTCTTACTCACAGCTAGGAACATAACGTCGTGTTCGTCTCCCATTTGAAGTGCGGTCACCGGATTGACGGATGTAGCGTGCCCAGTCTATTCCAGACCCAAAGAGCACACATAAACACATTTACTCCAATGAACGACGCAACCCAAGGGACCTTGGGTTCACCAAAGGACGCCAACTTCATTCGGTAACCGACGGTCAGCAAGGCGAGCACGAAGCAGATATACTTGATGGCCTTCTTTAGCAGACAGGACAACGGCAAAAATTGCAGATAGAACAGCACGAGCGCGTAGCTCTGCGTGCATAATATAAAAACGGCGATATCCAAAGCCACTGTTCCCCAGTAGGACTGGAAAGCAATCACGGTGGTTCCCCAAGCCAAACCGAACGCTGTAAAGATGCCCATGGCAGAGCCTAGGATTAGCAGGGGCGAAGGACCCCATAGTGTCCCGAGAACATCCCGGCTCGTTCTCAGGAGATTTGCAACTTCGGGCTCCACCGTAGATGTCATTGTTCGTTCACTATCGGCCATTGTTTGGCCAAGGTGATCATGAGTAGAAGCTGCAAAGACGTGAGCCGCGTACACGAGTGAGTAGTATTGTGCTAGGTGAAAATTCGCGGGAGTATCTTTTCCCACTGAAGTGCATACACCTCGTACTGGAATTAGCGGTGGTATTCGAGGAACAATAACTCTGGAGCTCTGCGACTCTAGCCATGTCTGTAGTTGACCAGACCGGATGGTTGACAGACTCTCCAGTGTTCACGAGCGATGTTACCGGCGGGCTTGCCTCTAGAGCTGGATATTATACATTAGCAAGTGAAGAGTAAGGCAGCGGCAACAGAACCCACATTCGACTACGCTATCATGCGTGAGGAATACAGATTTGTACACTAACTCCGAAACCGCAGCGATAGGGCTTGCCAGAAGAATGAGCGGTACAACCTGGCCAAATGTCCAAGTATTGTCGTCAACGGGACCCAGCCGTCGCGTTTCGTAAAGACGCATAGTTCCCCAGATCGCTGATACGACAAGGGATATCACCTGGGGTCTTCAGCTATGACTAATACATTATAAAACAGGCGACCGGAGCAATTCATCCAAGTCTGGGGTTATGGGATAGATTACCTCAAGAGACATGGCCGTATAGCCATCGATGATCAAGATTATTGTAAAATACCAGGATGCTTGCAGGGGGATAAGGGCGAACGCAATCGTCAAGGGGATCCGAGTATTGTGCTTTTGTTTTAGCCAGCGTTCCCATCTCCCGAGGGCGGCGCTATGGCCGCTAAACAAACCTCCTCGCACCCAGTGTGATAGGGAGTTTGAAGATACCCTAAATAATTTGCTAACTCTTACGGTGTAACCGTAGACTAGTAGGAAAAGGGAGGTAACCATGGACACGAACGGGTGTCCATATATTGCAATGCCGGGTAATGAATCGATGGATCCATTGTTTTCGAAACCTTTGAAGAAACACTTCGCGGGCGACGATGCGAATACTCTCGGGCCAGGGAGATGCTGTGAAGGATCAGGAGGGGCATGGCTTATATCACCGTTGTAATAGTAAGTGCAGCCAAGATCAAAGTAATAGCTGGAGCTGTTCTCGTCTATTCCCATAAAAAAGTGGCCAGTGGGGATAAAGGCGACAAAAAGAAGAATGAACAGTAGCGATATCAGTAACAGGCGCCATGCCCGCTCTGCTGGATGATTGTAAAAGTATTGACGAAGGAATGTCAGCGCCGAAAGATGGGTTAGGGCCGAGAACCAGGCAAGACAGACAATGGTTTGCCAATGGTAGGCAGACAAGCCAGTCGTCAAAGAGAAGTATCCACTCGCCAGGATAGCAATGCCAGTTACGAGCTGAGCATCGGCGAGCATGAGGACACACTACGCCACTATCAGCACCAGCTCGCATTAGGCAGAATCAGCGCGAATGCTCACTTTGTTAAATGTCCTTTCCACTCTGCTGCCGCTGTAGTCTCCGCGATGGATGCGCTTGAGATAACGGAAAACCAGCTCATCCACTGGATTCGGCCGGAATGAGTTCCTTTCTACACCGCCGCTACGCCCGAACGGATTCGAATTCGGGTCAAAAGCGAAGAAGTAGTAAAGCATCAGCATGACAACCGTCGTCCAACCCATCAGCATAAACCCCAACACAACCTATCTCTGTCAGCGAACATGTCAAAAAAGGTGGATTCGCAATTACGCCCTCACCCCGAGGCCAGATATGTCTCCATACGACGGGATAGGACCTGGGACTTCCGCACAACCGCCGGAGCAATTAGCGTTTACGGGGGTGGTGTCTCCTGTCAACATAGCTCTTTGGGTTACCTCTCTTGTTGACTCGTCAACTTGAGGAGTGCTGTCTCCTGTTCAGAAAATCGAACCCATGCCAGCATGGCAAAGAAGAGAATACTCTTCCTCGAAAGCCAAAGCTGCGAGATCAGGGCTCCAAACTATTTTCGGCTGCTAGGTGCAGCCTTTATATACCGGAGTGGCTTGATGTGCCTCTAGTGCGTTTTAACCAATCGTAGCGGCCGTTTCTACAAATACCTCACAATGTAGCACAAAATAGTTCTAGTCCGGAGGCGCCAGCAGTGTCTGAGTCTTATCCGTGGCGACACGACGGGGACTGGGTTTCTTCTCCTTGTTCTTTGCTGTTCACTCGATGCCCGTTCAGCAAACGCTGAGTTGTGGTTAATTAATCACAGTTGTCAGCCTGGCGGCCACGAGGCTGTGTCTCGGTCAGCAAAGCAAACATAAAACATCGGCATATGTACCGGGGAGGCATCAAGCACCAAGCACGCACCAGACACCACACAGGACTATGCTGGCTCCGCGCGAGGCCTTAAAGTACCTGGACGTGTTTAATATTGCGTGTTGCCGCGAGGCTACATGTGCTTCCCAACCCTCTACCTGTTGGAAGGTTGTCTTTCCGCTCGTCCTGGTGGCCTTCGTGCATCAAACATTGTATTATTTGGTTATCGTTGTTAGAGTCAAGGGATCTTAAGCCTGCCTTGGATTGGAAGTGGTCTTCCCGCCCAATGATTGTTGGAAGGAAAATAGCAAAAGATCATGTCGTCAACACGTTAAGCCACATATAGACGACATCAGCGGCTGACGTACCTCAGCTACGAACAGGAATTATAAGCCACCGGATATCCCCGTCGGCCTATTATGTTGTAACGCGCCAAATACTGAACGAGTCAGGCCGAGAGAGGACGTCTTGTTGTTAAAGCTACGGCTGGTGCAAGTCTAGCTTTATAAAGGCCCGAGCCAATGATATGTAATCAAACCCACAGTGGGCGTGATTTTGTATTGCAGTTTTAAGGCGTAAGTATTGAAATCAAAGCCATCGTGGTTGCCAGCAGTGACTATTGTACAAATCGGCTCTAATTAATTAATCCCCGAGCGCCAAATTCGACCACGTTAAATATTTCAAAATTAACAACGCAGTAACCAAAACACTTAGAAACTTAAATATCGGTATATAAAAACTTGAAAATAATACCACAGGTTTTCATGAGAAGAAGGCAAATATTAAACAACAGAATTAATAAAAAAACACTTTAAAACATATTATATAAATAATATTAATATATTCGGGGTTTATTAATTTAATATAAAAAGATATATAAATTTACATCCAGCATTACTAAGTGAAACAATTAACAATATTATCATCATATATTTTCTTATCATAAGTAATTACTTAAATTCGTTATTTATTTAATGTCGTACTGTAAAGGACATAGAAAGAACTGGCCACTCTACACATAATCAAAAGATCAGCAGTTCCAACGCCACCTGGCATTGGAAGTCCTCATCCGTGCTTAAGCAGGGAACGCCCCGCCGCCATTCCCTTACACATATAGTGACAATTGAACGTGTGGGAACCGGAATGTGAAGCAACTGGCCTCCCCCGCGGGGGTCGAAAGGTCAGCAGTTCCAACGCCAGGTGCGTTGGAAGTCCCTTTATCCGCACTTAAGTAGGGCACGCTCCTAGGCCATGCCCTTACCCAGAATCTGCAGTAAACCGACGAAGAAATGTGATCGTAGATTGCTTTTTCGTCGGCAAGGTAAGTATACTCATTCTAAGGCGTGTAATGTTACTGCACAAGCAGCAGACTGGGATGCATTATAGTGGCAATTTATGAGACCCTGTCATCACACACTGAAGCATATATAGCTGAAGAAGAGGATATTGCCAGGTTGACCTTCTAAGAGGTCCCTGTCTAGAAAGAGAGGTCATGAAGCCTCATTAAATACACGTAAAACAACTGTATCTAAGAGGAAGCGATACCGGAGCTTCGAACAACGCATCCAACCACGCATCCACTAGTTGCAAAGCTAACTAAGCCATTGCGCAGCTAACAGCCCTAGCCTTCAGCAGGGTCTGACACAATTCCCTCCCCCTGAGAGAGAGTTTTCTCTTGGCTTAGTCGTTCCGTTCTTGTATTATCTGGTATTTCTGTTGCTCTGCATAAAGGCTACAATGAGCGCTGACAGCGACCTATGACATAATTAAGACATAGGTTTAAAGCGAATGATATTAAGGCGGCCACACATTCATGCTCAAGAAATCCTCATTAAGAGACGTCCGATTGCCCGCTGGGGGTGTCTCGTTAGATTCCATACTAAGTGGCCAGCTTGGAGGGGTTGGGGACTATGTGACCATACGTACAGAGATACGGGTCGTCTTACCCCCATTTAACCCCTATTTAACCCCTACCAACAATTCAAAGCGCTGTGATATAACTGCAATCATCCATATAGTTTATTCAAGTTGAGTTCCTTTTGATATGGTTTCGTTATTGTGTCGAGAGCCAACCCGGATATAATTTTGTTCGCGTCAAGTTAATTCGATAGGGTTGTGTCATAGTGTGAAGACCACATCATGGTTGATGTGATAAATTTTGATTCGTTGGCAGTACCGGCAGAACGGTAATAGGTATCATTCAGTAAACGGAGCAAGCCACCCGAATTCTTTTTTCACCCCAGCATCCCCTACCCGTTGCTCTCGTAACCTCACGATATACATCCCTGCAAAGGGTCGTAAACGGCCCAACCATCCGTTTTTCAACTCCATGATTCGTCAACGCCCCCTCGGAATCACACTAATAAGGTGACAGCGACCTTCGTCTACTCAAAATATAACCTCCTCTTGACCGATTGTTCTCCCGCACCGGTGGAATGAAATGCTGACAGCTATCTCAGCAGGGTATCTCTAAAGGCTCGTCATATTTTGTGCGGCTAAAGTTGAAGTATTGCGCCCAATTCAACCATATGTATTAGGGAGTGTTCGGCCTTTGCTGGAAGCAGTCCTCGTTGGCTCAACACCGGATATGTGTTGGTGTTGTCGCTAAGTCGAATGGTAAGTGATCGTCGGGTTATCGCCGTCCCGACTCGAACGAAACCTTCGGATGTGGTGGCGTCGTTGAGGTTCTTGATATAGGATGGTGGTGACGAAGATTTCTGATATGTTGGCGTAAATGATAAGCGGAATTGTTGCCATTTTCTCACTGGCTGGACTTCAACCCCCTGTACACTAAGGGAAAGGTCTCGGGTTGAAGATAGGGCCTCCAAAGGGCTGCGGGGGCCAAGTTTGTCCTGCTGCGGTGGCGCCAACTAGCTGTTCGAAAGCTTGTAACCGCCGAGCCAATTCCTCGTTTTTCTGGGCCATAGAACGATTTCTCCGCTCAAGCTGATGTATGTATTCTGTGGCTTTCGATAGGACCGTGCCCTGAGACGTGTAAGTGTCACTCTAAGTAAACATCGGCACTGCGTCTCGAAACTCACCTTGCTGACTTTCGGTGCTACCCTCGTTGACGCCACATCATCGCCGTCTTCCGGAATGGCACGCAGTGACGGTATCGCATCCCTGAGCTCGGCGATCCTGTCTTTGAGGTTGGTGCGGTACTTGCGCTCAATGTCGTTATGTGCTGCCCTGTCGCTGCTCTTGGGCTTTTCTCTGGGTTTCTCCATGCTCCCGGCTGAGTTGGTGCGAGACGGCATCCGTGGTCTGGGTGCGGCGCGTTTCGGTTCAGGTTCGTGGCTCCTGCTGTCTTCCACGGCGTTTGAGCTCTGATTCATGCCGAAGCGGAAGTCCATCCCTGCTGGCGGGGCTAAGCTTTGTTGTCGTTGTCGTTGTTGAGGCGGAGTCTGGCCAGAACCCAGCGCGATGGCTAATAGTCTTTGCCGCTCCGGGTCGTTGAACGGAATGTTCTGGGGAAGGTATGGGTCCATATGGAGTCCCGGCTGGGGCCTTTCCCAGCTGAGAGGTGTGGAGTATAGTCTCTCCGGGGCCTCCACCGCACTTATCGGCGACTCCGCCTTCAGGCCGTCCGCGAGTGCCATTGAGAAAAGTTCGTCCTCGTCCGACAGCGCGTGTTCCAAGGCGCTATCGTCAACGGAGTTGTCAGAAGACGATTGGAAAGCCAGGTTGTTGAAGCTGCCGGTTGTTCCGACAGACGAGGCCCTAGAATAAGGTTGGATCCAATCAAATAATCTAATTGAGTTAGCCTCTGCCGGTTCGGAACAGTCAGCGATGGGAAGCGGCAGACACCATTGTCTTGGCAGATAGCGAAGACTTACCTGACTTCGGATTTGTCGTTGGTGTCGTGCTCCGCCGCGGCGTGATATAGACTCTCGCTGTCACTATCGAAACGCAACCAATAATCTGAGCAGTCGAGGGCAGAGAGGTCTTGCTTCTTAGACTCCGAGCACTTCCTTTTCTTCGTCGAGTGCCGCTTGGAGGTCTTGTCGTCCTTGAGCTTGCCGGATTGGTCCCGGGCCGACTCAGAACCAGATAGGCTGGTGATGGCGCTGGTGGGCTGAGGTGAGCTCAAGAGCGTTGAGCTGACAGAGTTGTCTAAGTTGTCCCAGAAGCTAGGTGGGGACAATTGGCCGGTAAAGGTTGAAGATTTCTCTGTAGAATCTAGAGCCTAGGGGATGTCAGAGGCTATTTGAAGGCGTCCCAGCGGCGACAACGCCAGTTATATCAAGACCGGCCATACGGTACCTTGTTATTGGCGCTTGAATAAGTTCCGATGTCAGTCATGACACCACTGTCCATATCGAGTCCTAGAACTCGATCCAACAAGTCGTCTCTGCTTGGTCGTGATATTTGAGAACTCCCTTCTCAAATAAAGAGGCCCGTTATTGTCTATAAAATCGCGGGTTGCACAACCGAGGTAAGAAAGTCTGGTCTGAGCTTGGGCAGTCGTCTGGTGGAGTGGAATCGTGATAATGGGGAACTTCTTGGCAGTCCTATAGACAGGCTTGGCAACATTTGTGTTAGTGGAGGGGACAGCCACCGTATAGTCGACTCTGTGCGAGGCAAGAGCTAGACAAAAAAATGGGAGCCTCCGAATTCATGCGAAATGGAAACCAACCCAGGCGCGAATCGAGGCCGCCTGAAAGCCGATGAACTGTGAGTGAGGGAGTGAGTGCTACTCACAGTAGGTACCAGAGCGATAACAGGTGGTTGTGTGTGGTACGATGATGCTTAGATTGGACGTGTAGAACGTTGGCATTGGTGATGATGATGGCGGTGGATGGTGAAATGTATGCGCCACTGGTTACTCCACTCGGATGATGTAGTTAGACGCTTTTTTGGGTGATGCTGGTGATGATGACGATAGAAGGAACGAACGACGGGAACAGCGAAAGGCTGATGGAGAGTTAAAAGCTATGGAACGATGCTCTCCCCGACTGGACTTCACCGACAGGTAAGGGCGAGACCGCCCGACGATGGATGGTGGGAACCGATCTGGTGGCCTGATACGGAGGATACAAGTTGACAGGATTCCGGTTGGCGTTCCGATAAAACACGACCCAAGTTAGGACGAGATGCATTTTCGGACCATTTTGGGCCTCGGGGCCCTTTGGCGCGGTTAACTACCCACATACTTGGCATGGCCCGAGAGGGACTTCCCTTTAGACCGACGTTAGGAAATAATTATTCGTCCACTCTTATTTCCATACAATACATGCTTCGTATCTGGGAAGCGCATACTCTCACACTTTCACACATGTATATAGGTAGGCGGCAGTGGCCACCAGGGTACATCGGAACAGCATCACAACAACATGCCCCCAACAACAGGATTCTCTTCCGTCCTCGTGAGTTCCAGTCGTCCTAGCTCTGAGGTTTTCGCAACATCATGCAGGGTTCCAGCGGGTAATAGAAAGGCCTATCGGACGCGATAAGTATTCGCCCAGCTCGTTAATATGTGATGGTACAAAGAGCTGGCATGAAAATGGTCTGATTCGAACCGGGAATTTGCATGGTAGAGATTCGGCGCACGTCAGAGAATTGCAAAGATGGCCTGACATTTTGCGCCCGCGGTGGGTCAAGCTACAAGGGCCCACGACTCTGGGCAGCGGGTCTAGAAGCTTGTGGGTTCCTTGTTACATTGTTATGTCAGATATCAGACCATTCACAAGGCTGAAGGAGGAGATCGTATGAGGGATGCCGAAGCGACTGCGGCCAGCAGGGCTATGATCCACCGTAATTGGTTGGGGCCGTTGCAGCCCTGGCAGGGGCTCCGCAGCGACTTGGGGCATTTAGGGCTCTGTCTTGCATAGATCACCTAAAAGTACTAATAAGTATAGCGCTGTGCAGATCCATCAGGACTAAATTCAGCCTCTCGCACTCTCCGGCATTGGCTAATAACGCTAAATCTACAGAGAATCATGTGAATTTGTACCGACTATTAGGTAAAATCCCATCCTTAACCCCCACCAAATTCGCTTTCATCAATTTCCTGCCGGAGATTTTTGGCTTTTCTCTTAAAAACTCTATATAGGTAAGTTCCGCCGATTAGGGAAAGATTCGGCCCCACGCATCGCTGCGGACCAGCTTGACGAGTTTTCATAGGCAAGCCGCCAGCGGAAACGGAGGCTTGGATGTGATCCTGCATCTCGATTCCACCGTCCATTAATCCTCATATGCATGGACCATTCAGTCGGATCTCATACCGGCTTGCTACACGTAAACCCACCAAAAATGGCAAAGGAGGGGCAATCTCATTACTACTAGAGATTGATGAATTTCCGGGCAATATGCTCGAGGGTTTGAGATATGCCAATGCAAGGGGGGTTCGGCCGAGGGAACTCCAATGCCTTTGAATTCGAGCTTAGAACTCAGATCAACCAAGTCGAACCTTTCTGGGGCGGTTTCGGGACGAGCTGCTGCGATCAAACAATACAAGGCCGCCGTCCCAGCAGAATTCCGAATACGAAATATCGGACCGCTATCAGCGGTAAGCATAGACGAATCACCAGTATAGCCCCAGAGTGTCCTGAAACATTTTCTGGTCAGTTGATACCATTGTCCTGCCGTTGTGCTTCCCAGTCAGCCCAACCAATTTGCTGTAGTACAGCTATGCAGTCATGACATTAGAAGGGCATGGAGGTTAACAAGATAATCACGGCACCGAACATGTGCCCGCGAGCAATGCAGTAATGATCGTGACCACCCGAAACGATCGGCATCCGGTTCTCCGGCAAGCCGCGTTCGCTGCCGTGTCGAAATTGGCGGACGGCAATGTCGGCGAGGTCGGGATCCCGCCTTAAAGCGAGTACTACTTTTGACAACTACCTACCTACCTGTAGTATCTATCTTCAAGGCCGATTTTATTTGAGCGGGCAGTCCCTTCCCACTATCCATCTAGCCTACATGAGTTCTTCGATCCGGTCCGAACGCCGGCACATTACCTAGTCTCCTTGGTGGGTGCCGCTAGGTAAACTCAATCGTTTATTATTGATTTGACAGCTTAGACGGGTACCCTGTGTTACGAGACCAAAGTCAATAAAAGTTAAGCCAATACCAGTCACGGGGCCCCGGGAATTCTTCGCCGCCTTAGAAAAGTTTTGCGTGGAAACGGTGCGCCGCGAACCGACTATCGGCGAGCTCCGATGACCGCCCCTCTTGCCCATCCATTGATCCCAACGGCAACCCCCTTTTTCGTGAACAACCGGAGTCGTGACATTCCCCCGTGGGTCTGGCACACGGTCAAGACGAGCTCGCAGGCTCCAGGATCGCGACATTAGTCTATTATACACAGCGTCGCCGCTAACGGGGGGATTCGATGCAATCTCATACCAAACTCGCCAATTCTTCAGCGTCATCCCGGTTCTGTTTGATTCGGTTGCACAACACACTACGACGGTCCCCCTCGCCAACCGGCATTCTATACGCAAGTTGATTCGTGAAAACGAACGCGGAGTTTCGTCTATACTCTGCCCCCTTCGTTACCAGTCTCACTGTGCCCGGACATTCCTCCAAGCATGACCGCATCCTTGGTACGGTGTGTAGATGCAAACTTGCGGAGGAACCTCGACGTCTCACTGATCTGCTGCTTGTACTTCATGTCGCCAGAGCGGTTCCGCCGAATGTGGCTGCAGAACCCGGGGTGTCTGCGGAAGGTCCCGCGCGCCAGATTTTAGGTGTGTATGCGCGCGCCTTACTTTACTAGGGCAAACAAAGGGGGGTTTGTTATTACCTGCATATGCAGACGTACCGGCGCCGCTTCCGCCCTGCACTGCACGGTCACTACCTAGGTAGGTCCCGCAGGTCAATGTTGGGTCCCACAGATCTTCGCAGGTCTCCGATCTCTCTCCGCAAGGTCGTTAGATCTGGGCACGGCAGTTGATTGAGTTAGGAACGCCCCTTGACGGTTACAATCAGCTTTGCCTCCTAGTGCCGATGGGGAGGTCAGGAGAAGTCTCTGGGTTCCCTTTGGTTATTCACATTGCCTCCGACGGACCGGCTCCCTGTCGCGCATTGCGCGCGTTCAGTGCTAGCTATCCTACCAGCCCGCTTGTATCGATGGAATACGGTATAAGGCGACCAGCTTGGTTCAGTAGTGGGTGGTCTTCGCCAATAGCCTCGTCACTCAAACATAGCCTCTGGACACATCAAGCTGTCTTACATATACGGGTCTCATCGACGGAAGTTATCAGGACACTACGTTCGGGGTGGACCTGGCTTCGAGTTGGTAGAGGTAAGTCGACTGATACCAGCGAACCACCCTTTCGAGCAAGACCCGCGGCAACCGATTGTTACAGCGATATACCATGAAGAGGGACTACGATGAGATCCCTCGGCCTTCGAGGCTCGACAGCGACTCCCTACATAGCATGGGACAAGTCTCTGAACCGTCACTTTACGGCCTAAATCAGAGGTGTAAGATACCAGGGCATAGAGGCTGGCAAGGACGCAACATCGCCGTGGCCCTCGGCACAGAATGAGAACCAAGCGTCCGTGACCGGGCGGAAGCATCTCTGAGGCTGAGGCATCCTAACCTAGGACAAGCCTCACTGCAGCTCGCGAGTATGAAAGTCCTGTTGCTCAGGGTTATTTGTAACTGAGGAGAGCCCTGGCATATCCATGTCTTTACCGGTTCCTGAGCCAGCCCCTACAGTACATTGTCGGTGGCATGTGTGCTAATCAAATTAGGAGTTGTCCAGGCCGATCCAGTCAGTCGCTCGCAGAAACCAGTTATCATGAGCGTTTCAGTGCTATGGTTACAGACTTAGTCATATACCATAACGGGTGCATTATTGTGCCCTACGTACCAACCTCCCGTTTTATGCCTCTATTTAGGCCCCTAAGATCTGTAAACGTCCTGCCCGCACACTGGCCTAGTCCCGACTCTGAACTCTTCCAGGCTAGGCCTGGAATTTCTGCGTGAATGGCGCTGGCATGAGGGCCGGCGGAAGAATACATTCGCCCAATATGAGCATATCTGCCCATCACCCAGGCTGATGCTCTGCCATCTTCACGGGCTCTCCCATTGCCAGATCCAATCATACCAAGGGGTGATATTCGTACGCCGAAAGTTCATGTCGCTGCCTTCATACTCCCACGGCCCGGGGTTTATGGGTGGTCCCTGGTTTATGGTTCTGCGCGGTACCCGGTAGGCATGCCGGTCAAGATCGACGACAAGCTTGACATGTATTTCCCTCCGAAGCTTATCTGCGATCTGAATGACTCGGTTCATGGCATGCTTGCAGTACGGATCGAAGTCGCTGAAAGGAGCTACCTCCCCAGACCCTCGCGTCGGAGATCGCAATTCGACTGGCCACTGCCATCGTCGAGTGAACTGCTCATAGTCCGAGAAACCGAAACCATCATCGTGCTGGTCCGCGATGTGCTTCCGCAAAGCTGTCCGGCTACGAACATGATCGAGACAACCCTCTGGGAGAGCGGCAGGCCGCACGAGGCCAGGACCGAAACCCTCGACACTGAAGAGGCTGTCCACAACGAGAAAGAGTTGGCGTAGCTTTGGCAAGCCTCGAATAGCGTTCTCAAACCGGTCTTCGTCGAGATACGCCTTATCGCGAATAGTGCTGCCGCAGATCGTAACAGCTAGCCCCTCGAGTTTGTCGGCGTACGAAAGGTTAAGGATGCCTCCGAACAGTGCCGGCAACGTGAGCGGGCCAGGAAAGTAGAACATGTCAGAGCTATGGCTTACGGGGACGAGGACGTTTTCTTGGTGAGGACGCGTGATCTCTAGATGTTCAAGCTGCTGTGACGCTGCTGTGGCATGAGCCTCGTGGCTAACTAGCAGCAGCGGTGAAGCCTGTCTGCGCTTCCCAGAAGAGCAGTATCCATCGTTGTTGGGGAAAGGGCCGAAGCTCTTATGGTTGCTCCAGTTAGGTGTGTTGTTGTTTCCCCAAGGAATGACCTGGAGATAGCCATATTCGTGAAATGCGATATGCCATATCATGACTCGGATCTCTGCGGGAAGTTGTGCAAAGTGGACGAATTTATTGCCAAGATTTTCGGCTGACTGTCGTCTTCCTCGTGGGATAACTGTGTCTTCTACCATTTCCGTTCCTCTTGCTGGAACTCGAGTTGGCGGAAGGTGAAAACGGTCAAGATGCATGGGCAGTGTCCGTTGCGGTAATCGTGTTTGGGATAGTTTGGATGGAAGAAGGGAATGCATGGGGGGGACCTGCCTACATACCTAAGTATATATGGGCTTGAGTTGAATGCGAACCTGTAAATTTCCCTGGGGAAACGACGGCCACCGACTGGATAGTTGGGAGACGCTAAA
This sequence comes from Monosporascus sp. 5C6A, assembly GCA_004155035.1. NCBI lineage: Eukaryota > Fungi > Ascomycota > Sordariomycetes > Xylariales > Monosporascus > Monosporascus sp. 5C6A. Next base: position 257,818 of record QJOB01000076.1, on the reverse strand, counting down.
GCTTGTCGAAGCTCATGGTAACCCTGGTATTATCACGCACACTGGCTCTTGCTCTGGGTATCGGCCAGTGAATACACCAGAACACTTCCTTAGACATCCTCAGGCGCTAACGTTAGGTACCTCATAATCTTTATTCGCTCAAAGGTGCTGTAAACTTAGGGGGCCAGTTCTGACCGGAATCGCCTGAACCCTCGAAGGTTTTTCTCATCTGATTGTAAGTAGGTAGCGCCCGACTTCTGTGGTGCTGCTTCTTCACTGCACCAGGGACCAGGGGAAGACGGGGTCCGGCAAACCCCGTGGGGTAATTACCTACATAGGTATTTAAGTATTTACCCAGTTCAGCCTCACAACCGCCATAATTGATGGCGTCACAGAGGCCCTGACGTACCCTGGCTTATTAGTGGTCTGTGCACTATGCATTGTATGTACTGTATTCGCCCACACGTAATATGCCAAGATCGTTACCATCTCAGGATCCAATTTCAGCCCAATCGCTCCAGTCATTGTTCGCATGGGCATGGGCGCAAAGCGTAGATTCCCAAGCCGAGGCACCTTTCACGTGTGAACTTGACGTGGCACCTTCATTCTGATTCACCCGACTTCTTTCTGCAAGCCATACCTGGTCCCTGGTTTTGCGATACCCCCCACAGCAATCCAAATGCTAACTGACTACTAGCCAGCTCTAGATGATTAAAGGGGGCGGTTTCTGCGAAGTTCCGACGCCTTCTCCTTCATTCTGACCTATTCATTGCAGCCCGGAAGCTATTACACCAAGCTCTGGGGAGTCGGCACAACCTAATCCTGAGCGTCCAGCCATCATGGCGTCAGAGGCGGGTTCGTCGAAACTGCCTGCCTTCTCCCCGCTCGAGATCCCCAAGTCCGACATCGTGTCGCGCCCTAGAGCAGGCCCCAAATCCAAGCCGAAGACGCCCGCCGATCCAATCCTGCGCAATGCGTTGAGGTACACCATTTCGGCGCGGGAGTATGAGAAACTTCATAAATATGTCTTGTCGCGATCTCGCCTTCTGAAGAAGAGGATGCCCAGCGTTAATGCCGTGGAGAACTACATGGAGGGTACCGGCTCACGGAGGAGTTCCATTTCGCATCGGGACACGGGTAAAGGCAAAGGCCAAGAGGATAACTTCGTCAAGGATTCTGGTAGGACGGGCGGAGATACTTACAATGCGCGCGCCATTCGGCACGCGCTGCGCGTCTTCATCGCGACTGGGCTGGGAATGAAAGCGTACGAGGTGGCCGTGGCCCAGCTAAAAGGGGGGAAAGAGTAAGTCTAACCTGGGAGATGAGGGTTGAAGAGGTTTCCGGATCGCGAACCGCTAATAACATCTCCTAGGGCTGCAACGACGAAGAAGAGGGAATCCTTCTACAAATCGACAACCCTCCGCCTATCACTGTCGCTCTCTACCATCCTCCTACTGTATCGCCTACTCTTCCGTTTCCTCAACCGACTTCGAGCCCACCTGTTGGATCCCTCCGCGGCACCGTTCCGCGATCGCAACCCACGAACCTCCATGACGTTAACCTCGCCGTATGCGCCGGCGATAGGCGCCAGCCTGGCGGGTCTCGCTCTGGGTATCTACCCATCCGCTCAACTTCGCGTATCAGTTGCCATCTATGCCATGTTTCGGGCGTTGGAATTCGGTTGGAACCTGCTGGAGGACGAGGGTGCCATCTGGGGATGGAAAACCCGAACAGGCGGAAAAGGCTTGGTCAAGCGAGAAAGACCCTGGTGGTGGGGCAGTTGGCTTCTCCAACCTTTCGCTGTTGGGCAGCTCCTCCATGCGGCCGTGTTTGATCGTGAATGCTCGCCAACAGGTCTTGTCGATTATCTCTGGAAGGGAACGTCGACGTATCTTCACAGCGCGCCCGAGAACCTGCCATCCGGTGTCCGCTGGCCCGGCCCCTGGGAGATTGCGGATAACTTGGCCCGGATGGCCAAACTGAACTGGCCGTACGTATCCCTCTTAAGCTCTGGTTGGTATATGCCTTCTGATAGTCATAGCAGACCCTACGTTTCGCCGACCCTCTTTCCCAACCAGCCCACACTGCCTCCGGCCCTCACGGCGGTAGCACCCCTGACAGACCGGGCACACCCGCTCATCACATCCCTGAGCTGTGCCACGCTCCACCCGTCGGACCCGTCCTGCCTGCGGACCTATATCACCTTCTGGGTGCGCTCGTTCCCGCGGATAGGCCGCTTCTTCGTGCTCCTCTACTCCCTCCTCATGCTCCCGCAGTACAAGCTCCTGTACAACTCGCCGCTCTACCTCGTCAAACACCTCCTGTCGCGGGCGCTGCGCCTCTCGACCTTCGCCACGGGCGCCATATCGACGGCCTGGGCCAGCATCTGTTTCTTCCAGGCCTACCTGCCACGCGCTTTCCTGCCTACGCAGCGCTTCTTCCTCGGCGGCTTCCTCGCCGGCCTCTGGGCGTTCGTCGAGCGGCGCCAGGGCCGCCCTATATTCTTATACAGCGCGAGCGCGAGCGTCGACTCTCTCTGGAAGGTCGGCGTCAAACGTCGCTGGTGGCGGGCCATGCGCGGCGGCGACCTCTGGATCTTCGTCCTGGCGCTCGCCGTCACGGGCGCCGTCCACGAGAGGGACGCCAGGGCCATCCGCGAGAGGGGGTGGCGGAAGGGCGTCAGCTGGATTAGGGGCACAGGGTTCAGGGACTGGGGACTCGAGGAGGACGAAGAGGACGAGGAGGAGGGCGCTGCGAAGGAGGAGTAGTGGGAATATCCAGCTTTCATGCCCCGTTGTGTGGTGGTGCTGTGGTGTAAGATCTTGTGAGGCCGCGGCAACACCGGGTGTTGCCGTATTACGATTCCATGATGTTGGTGTTCTTGAGGCTCCTCTTTATGTTCCCGGATGGGTCGGAGGGGACGGCAGAGCCGGGGATTTTTCTCGGCGAACTTTAAATACCTAGGGACGTAATGGTAGTGTTTTAGCATAAGCCCACAAAGTTGGACATGGTCGATCGGAGCATCGTGCTTTTCTTGGTTAGTAATTTTTGTAGATAGTTGTGATGTTCTTGATTATTTGGACTAAACTTTTTTCTTTCTTTCGTTCTTTTCCAGAATAGCTCGATGGCTCAAGTTTATTCCCTTTTTGGGGGCTTTGCTAAAACGCTACGTAAACTCACTATCTCGCGTCACTTAGGCCATCCATAAACGTGTCCTGCCTTTCATCATTAAATTTGCGAGACCTTGTCGAAGTATAACACCGCAAGCTGCTTCGGCTGCTCATGACTGTCGTTCTACGTCTGCATTTTTCTATCGTATCATGATGTATTGACCTGCCATATAATCGTAATATGCCCATGTCTATCCCTGCTATGCCTGGCATGACGGCCGTCACAACGGATGCATGTAATGCTCTTATCTTACAGTAAACCAAGTCCAACGTACATTTCTCCGACGGCGCATCAGTCCCTCAGGGCCTCGATATCCTCGATCTCCTTGACGGCCTCGGTGGTCAATATCAGGGGGGCGTCGTCGCCGACGCAGACGGTGTCCTCTATCCGTATGCCCATGCCCCTGAAGTGCTCGGGGAACCGGTCCTCGTCGGGGACGTAGACGCCGGGCTCGACGGTCACGCAGTGGCCCTCGCGCAGCGGCACGTTGCGCGGGTAACCCGGAACGTCGTGCACGTCGAGCCCCACGTAGTGGCCGAGGTGGTGCGGGAACAGGCGACTCATGTCGTCGCCCGCGAGCCGGAAGCCGAGGTCGCGCAGCTGGTCGCGCAGCGCCGTCTCGGCGATGCCGTGCAGCTTGTCCAGGGACAGGCCAGCGCTCGCGCGGCACAACGACACCGCCGACCGCTGCGCCCGCAGCACCGCCGTGTACAGGTCGCGCTGCGCCGCGGAGAACCGACCCTGCGCGTTGTTCGGCCACGTGCGCGTGATGTCCGTCACGTAGGCGCCGTACTCGCCGCCGGCGTCGACGAGCACGAGGTTGTCTCCGTTCTCGTTTTCGTTCAGGGCGGCGCTGTTCTGCACGTAGTGGATCAGCGCCGCGCGCCGCCCGCCCGCCACCACCGGGATGTACGCCGAGCCGTCGAGCCCCGCCGTCTGGTACCGGTACTCGAGGAACGCCGCTAGATCCTTCTCGTACCGCCAGGGGCGCCGCATGGCCTCCGTGATGGCGCGCCCGGAATCCCGGCCCGCGCGCCGCATGTTGGCTATCTCCGCCGGCGACTTGACGGCCCGCAGCTCGTTGACCTGCGGCCGCAGCGGCGCCGTTTGGACGCCGGGCGCGATCGCCCGCATCAGGTTCCCAAACTTGGTTGGTACGCCGTGCCTCGTGAGCTCGGCGTCCGTGAAGATCTTGCTGACGCCCCGCAGCGCGTCCGGCAGCAGGCTCTCGGCACGGCCGATATCGCCGGCCTCGTCCGCATTCCAGACGTCCCGGGCCGCGTCGACCCCGCTCCAGGGCCCGCTCCACTGCTCGGCCCGCGCGTCCTTCGGCCGGCAGTACAGGTAGAACACGTAGTCGCCGGGCGCCTCGCCGGTGCGGCGCAGCACGGCGAGCGACTCGGGCTCCGAGAAGCCCGTTAGGTACAGGAAGTTAGTCTCCTGGCGGAAGGCGTAGAACACGGCGCCCGAGCGGTACTTGACGGGGGCCGAGGGCAGGAGCACGGCCGAGCCGGGCGGCAGCGCCCCGCACAGCGCCGCCCGCCGCTCGTGGTACTCGACCGCCGTTATCCCCGGCGTCAGCTCCCCCGGCGCCAGCAGGTGCGGGTGCGTCTCGTGCACGGGCTGGCCGAAGAGCAGCTGTGACGCCGGCACACCTGCTGTGGAATATGCGCGTCTCCGTTGGACTGTGCCGATGATCGGGCGACATGGTCTCAATGCTTTGGTTATCCAGGATATCGCAGCTTGATGCTGCTTGGGAAGGTGTGGGCAAGCCGGAAGGGCGCGGTGTCCGATATGCCATCTCAGCTGCCCCAATGGCAGTTGGCTGAACTTCATTATGATTTTAGCTTGGTTATGTGTGCCAATGTGTATATATACATGCGACGGGAACCCATCGTTCTGTTCGAATGGGCATACCCGCATATATGTTGTAAGTGCAGGTATCGGATGTGGCTGTTCAGAGGCTCAAATTGTTACTTTTCAGCCCCAACCTAGAACTTCACGAGAGCTATATACGGTTAGGTAGGTAGGTGCCTGCTGCGAACCCACAGGCACTGCTGCCTTGGTTGCTGTGCTGCTGTTCGGTGCAAGGTTGTAGTGGGGTTTTAGTGGGGTGACTGAGTGCTTAGCACTGTTTACTCGCAGAATTAGCAGAGATATGGGGGCCCGTGCAGCGCTTGTTTGTTGTTGATGTCAATATGTCAGCCCCAAGAAAATTGTTAGTGCTAGCGTCATTCACGCCCAGATGCTGCCCTCCCCCTGGTAACCTTAATTTACCTCGACTTTTAGAGTCAGTTTGACGACTCTTCCACCCAACCCATCCGAGTCCTCATTTTTCTGTCTTTCCAAGCTTCTTCAAGCCACCTGAGGCCTTATTTCTCGTGTCTTCGGGTCCATTGATCGCTTTGAAACCGTTTGTTTCGTCCAATTCCGTCTCAATGTCGTCCTAACGCCGGGATATCTGACCGTGTTTTTCTCGTGTCGTGTTTTGGTTGTGTCACGTCGAGTCAAAAGTCGCGTGCCGTGCCCCGGTTGCAAGCCCGGCTCAGACCAGCGCCAGAACCCGACCCCTCTTGACACCGCACCTACTCCTACTTTGGTGCATGCCATCCATCAACCAACCATATAGCACCAATCCACCTCACTTCCTGTTAAGAGACACCTGTGATACGGGAAAGAGCCTCGTGTTGGCTTGGACCATAGCTACTTACCTTATCATATTCAACCTCGGGCAAAATAGGCGTCTCCTAGACGACCAATCGACCGACTTAGTTACTTATACTCGAACTCACTTATCACATAAAAATTCCTCAACAGCCACCTCCACAAACCATGGTCGTATTGAGGTTACGATAGGAATAGGAGCAGGACATTTTATATGGCAGCAGTATCTCTATCGCCAATACCATTCTCTCTTTCCCTTTCCACCATGTCCACCACTAGCAGACGAGTCCCTCTATCCTCCAACCAGAATGCTGCAAACTCACCGCTTAGAACCTCTGCCGCTGCAAACGCCAACAGCCATGCCGCCAAGCAGAAACGCTCTATTGCCCAGATTCAGCGCGAGGAACAATATGGTCAGCCCCCACCGGCCAAGAAGCAGATGCTGGACACCAATGCCACCGGCACCCAGCGTCTGCTGAAGTCACCCTCCCAACAACAGCCACGCGTCACCAAGAACCAGGTCGTACTCCAGCAGAAACGCCACTACTCCGGGGCCAGCTATGAGAACAAGGTAGCGAGGGAGAGGTCCGGACAGACACAGCAGAACCACCGCCATCATGTTGAGTCCGCTGCTACCAAGATCACCGAGAAGGATGTCGAGGGGATCCTCAACTGGCAGAAGCATCATCGGGCTAGGTTCCCCAACATGGTTTTCTTCTTCGACCACGTTCCAGAAGATACCCGTAGGAAGCTGACCAAGGAAATTGCTTCGCTGGGTGCTGTAAGTAAACTTGGGACGTTGCTGCTACAGTTACCACTGGTCGACTCACACTCTCTATCTAGCGCGAAGAGAAGTTCTTCTCCATCGATATCACCCATATAGTGACAACCCGAACCATTCCCCAACAAGGCGACAGGGCTAGCCACCATGACGAGAATGATGTCAACGCTGAGAAGAAGGTGGACCATCACGTCCAGGACCAGGACCAAGAGGGGGAACAGGTACAGACCATCAACCCGTCATTGCTCAGCCGGCAGTCACAGCCGGCGGTAAAGAGGAAGCTATTCGACACGGAGCTGCGGAATCGGAAACTACCTGCGCAGAACCAGGACGATTCTTTCAGACGACCAAAGAGGATCACCGATGTCCTCGTACGCGCCCGGGATATGGGGAAGAAGATCTGGCCGCTGGACAAGCTGCAACGGATGCTGCCACTGCTTCTCGAGACAGACCCCTATGTCAGTGCCGCCATCGCCTATGGACCCCGCGGTGCTGCGGCCCAGCCTTACGGGCCCCGAGAGACTCAGGATCGTAACCTATTGCGGCTGTTGCATAACGAGCGCGTCAACGGGCCCTCCGATCGGGATCCTACCGTGGTTGCTCGGGAATTGCACTATTTCAAAGGCCCATACATCTACGTCTACGACATGGAGGAGAAGCAAAAACCGATTATGGTCAGGGAGTATGAGAAGGTCGCCGACAAGTCTGAGGGCGCCTGGCCGCAGTTCCGCACTGCTGCTATGGGGCGGTGCCCCTTCGTCGAGGACTGCGAAGTCAGGGAGTCGAGGCCTCGCCCCAAGCCGAAGGCGCAGGTCAGGAAGCCTGCCGTTGACCCCAAGCCAGTTTCTCAACACCCCGAGGACTCCCGCCTGAAGCCCGTTACGGGTAAGCGAACACTGAGTGAGATGGAGAACGCCCAGGGCCGCAACTCGAGTGTGGCGTCCACGGAATTCATGAACCCTCCTAAGCCGGTCAATGGCAAGATCGACTTCTCCGCTAACGCTTTCACCGGTCGTCCAGCAACCGGCCGTATGCTGGGTGGTGAACCTGTTGCATCGGGAGTACAGCCTTCTCACGTGACGTCAGCTATCCGATCTCAAATGATCTCATCTACCGCTGCTACGCCAGGTCTCATCACTGGCTTAAGCAAAGAGGTCCATGGGCTCCAGCGTCAAGTTTTGAAGCGGAACACATCCACTACATCTCAGGATCCTAGCTCTAGGCGCAATGTGGAGACGAGTCTCCGGGATGACGCTTCGGTCAAGCGATCGTTCACCCTTGGCCGCACATCTAGCCGCAAGCTCGATATGGTCGACGAAAACGGCACGAGTAAGGGCGATGCGGAGTCGAAGCCGGTCTCGCACACAGAGAAGCGGACCGAACGGAAGGCCAAGAAGAAGGACCTCAAACCTGGGTATTGCGAGAACTGTCAAGAAAAGTATGACGACTTCGATGAGGTAAGTTCAACACCATCTCTGTTCCTAGCATGTATTTTTGGGCTAACAAGCGACGTAGCACATCGATAGCAAAAAGCACCGTAGGTTTGCAGATGACCCCGAAAACTGGGTAGAGCTGGATGAGCTACTCGCTCAGCTAGAACGCGTGTCGAAGCGCAAGCCTTACCAATTCCGAGCCCCAACACCAACAACCATTTACGACGAGGGGTACTGAGCATCATTTTCATCCATAGCCATGATAAACCACGCTAATGGCATCCCGATTCAAATGCTTCCTGCGTATCGTCCTGGTCGCTCCAGGACCCCCACACCTGAAATAAAACCCACGGTCTCATCCTTCATATTCAATCCTTCCCACGACGTTCGTGGTCCGATGATACCCCTTTTTCAAGTCTTTCTTTCGGACTTTTGCATCATGCTTCTCGCTTCACTTTAGCTCCAGTGGCCTAACACAGCATCGGCATTTTAAAGTTTCACCTGCATGACACGGCGTCCTGAGGGTTATTTTCTCTCTTTTATTACGTCATTTGTGCACGATCTGTCGCATACGGGTTCAATGCATGCATCGGTGGCGATGGTGGCTCAATATTTTGATTTGTTTTTTAGGGTCTCCCTCCGGTACGGCCTGGCTGGCTATGGGTGGGTTCCTCAGTCTGCTTTCCCTCGCCTGGAGGTGAGCCGAGGCAGGGATGTGACAGTGGCAGCATTCCATCGGTTTGCTTGTAGCGGCCAGATTCTTCGCTCGACAGCATCAGCATCTCCTAGAGGATTAATGAAGCGAAAACCTTGTAGATGTACGGTCGGTGTGTCGGAGTTTGTGTGCATATGTAATCTGTATCCAATACTATCGGCAATTGAATTGAAGATATCGAGGTCATTAACCTCTTTCTATTAAACGACTTGACGTGATTCATGCGGACCGTGTTCAGCTAATATCAGTGGTGGCATAATAAGGACGTTCCGCGCTCGCCTCTTGCATTCCTCCCAAAGCAAAAGCCTTGACGGGCCAACGTTATATTTGTTCTGTCATTCTTACAGTGTTTAAGACCTTTTTACCTTAAGCGAGGCCTTGAGTCCTTAAGGACCTGCGGGGTGCCATGCACACGAGGAACGGACGGCACCTCCCAAACCAAGTTGGTGACCCGGTTGATGGTCTGTTAATAAGCTACGATCGAGACTGGCTGATGGTGGTCGCCAAGTTATACGAAAGCAAGACAGGCGGAAGCGAGCTCGGGCATCCGGGTCACATATGCGTGCACGTTTCCATCCGACGGTGCCTAGCCATCCCCTCTCTGCGTTGCAGCAACAACATGCTTGCCAACTCCCGCGGCGGGCGTGAAGACGTCGACGACAGCCGCAGAAGTTTCGCGGTCAATATGGTGTTGGCTCTCGGCTTTCCTGTACACTGAGGGGCGTAGAGCGCAAGCTCGTAAGACCAGACCAGAACCGGCCGTCTGGATGGAAATGTCTACACCCGCAGCCATCCATGGAAACATCTCGTTGCTCACACTACTCCTGTAACGTAGCGGGCGCAAGTCCGGCGACGCCCCTACCGTGGAGGAAAATACGGCTTTCTACAGAGGGGATGTCGTCAGTGTTCTCTAGTAAACCTCTACGGACAAGCTGTAAAGACGAGAGTGGTACCTGAGCGCATGCTGCTTCGCTGCGATGTACTGACGGTTCGCAGACAAGCTAGATGACGTTCTTGGACTAGACATTGACCGGAATTCCCAGAACTACTGATGGGGAGAAGCCCAAAATGGAATAAGGGGTACAGGCACAAGGCGAGAGAGATAATTGCTCGACGTCGAAGAGGACGCCACAATCCAGCCACACAGTACATGTAAGTGAGGCTTGGGACGCCCCGCCAGATTTAGGCACTTCCCCACAAGGGTCCCGAGCCGCGCAGGTGCGGATCACTCCTGGGCATGCATGTTATTAGCTTCAGCCTCGTTTGCAAATCATCTGGCCCTGTCTCCCGCCACGGTCAACTTCCAGTCGAGCTTTTTTACACGCCCCCAAAAACCATCGAGGGATTCTCTCACTACCTGCAGACTGAGCAAAATGGAGTACCCGGAAGTGCCCGAGCGATCGCCATCGCCATCGCCCACCGCCTCGCCGACGATCCCGGACCGGCCGGCATCGCCGGAGCTCCCGCTGACGATGACGGCGTCGGCGGTGTTGACTTCGCTGCCGCGGGACGCGAGTTCAGCGCTGGCGAGCGCAGCGGAGGAGTACTTCGACTCCCCGGGCCAGGACAGCAAGGTGCTGGTGCGCTTCAAGGCGGTGGGGTCCGCGCCGCAGCTACGGCGCGAGGTGCGCAAGATCAGCGCGGCGCAGAGGTTCGAGGCCGTCGTCGCGCACCTGCGCAAGGCGCTGCGTCTGGGCGACGCCGAAGGCCTGTTTCTCTACGTCAACAGCGCCTTCGCGCCCGCGCTCGACGAGGTCGTCGGGAACCTGCATCGGGTGCGTTGAACCCCGCCCGGTGAGATTTACGCAAGGTCGCTGCGTTCTGTTCTATCCGCCCGCGAGCCTACTAACAACTACTCTTCGCGCACAGTGTTTCAAAGACTCGAATGATCAGCTGGTCGTTGTCTATTCAATCACACCCGCGTTTGGATGAGCGCTTCTAATGAGACTACCTCTGAAATGCACGCCGTGGTATTCCCGAACGCCTGAAATTGCTGGCGCGAAGCAATGGTCATGCCCCCACCCCGACCCCCAACCCAAAAGAAGTCTATTTTACGAGGAGATGCCGGAGCTTCAATTTGGTTCTAAGGCTGTCCAGTTCCTACTTCTCCTCGGTCGCTTTGGTAAAAGCCTCGAGCTCAGCTTCGGACATCGGGTATGTATGCTCCGGCGCTGGGTAATGGCGCCCCTTCACCTCGTCTCGGTAGGACTCGATTGCACGGTAGCTTTCCATCCAGACGTCCCCGTACTTCTTGACAAATTTAGGGAGGAAGCGACCTGGAGGGAAGTAGCCCGACATGTCCACTTGGACGAGAACCTGACCAGAACACCCGTTCCCGGAGCCGATGCCAATCGTCGGTATGGAGAGCTTCCGGGTGATAATGCTGGCTACCTCGGCCGGTACAGCCTCGATGACTACGGCGAAGCTTCCGGCCTCCTGCACCGCCAGCGCATCCTCAAGAACCCTCAGGGCGCCAGCGGACGTCTTCCCCTGGACCCTGAAGCCGCCGAGCGCGTTTTGCCGTTGGGGTGTCAGACCTATATGAGCTAGGACGGGAATGCCAGCCTGGGTAATTTTCTTAATCGTCGGGGCCATCTCCTTGCCGCCCTCGAGCTTAACACCCTGGATGCGACCTTCCTTGATGAACCTGATGGCGGTCTGGAGCGCCTGCTCGGGCGACACTTCGTAAGATCCCATAGGAAGATCGCCTATCTAGTTAAGGTCATGTGTTAGTGAGGCTTAGTGACGAGCGGTGTTCTCTACGCGCGCCCCCTTACCGTGAATGCTGCCTTCGTAGCACGAGCGACCGACCGGCAGTGCATCAACATCTCGTCGACCAGCACCTCGCTCGTGTCCTCCATGCCCAGGGCCACCATCGCCAGACTATCACCGACGAGCACCATGTCCATTCCGGCGGCGTCGGCGACGTGCGCGCTCGGGAAGTCGTGCGCCGTGATCATAGTGATGGGCTCGCCCTTTTTGTACATCGTCCGCAGCGTATTCATGGTCACCTTCTTCCTCGCGGAATCCGAAGACGCGCCCAGCGGAGAATGCGAGCTCCATCGTTGCTGCAGAGCCGACGCCAGGGGCTTTGCGGCGGTTAAGGGGGCATTGTGCCACCGGATGCCCCGATATAGTGATCGCGCACATGACCTGAGCATGGGTGTCAGCGACATGGCTGATGATGTACGTGCAAGCGCGAAACGAGCAAAGGGTAGTGAATGCATGGTTGTGTGACGATCAACTTTTCAATTACACTAGGTTTTGACATGAAATTGGAGAAACCAATTGGAGCCATAATACTTTTGCGCGGACGCGGCGCGCGTTTTTATGATCCGGTCATGATGGTTTTTGCTGCGTACAATTGAGTCTCACCAGCTACATGGTTGGTGTTTTTGCTGGAATGCACAAAAGCCACAAGGGGCTTAATAATCTCGTTTCGAATCAGAGTGTCCCCGGCCCACTTAGCTTCTTAGTCACACACCTTCTTTTGCAACGCAACATTCAACTTCGAATACGCTTCAAAGCGATATATCTTAGCAACTAGAAAGCTTCCGTTTTGCAGCCATATAGAATTATGTAGCCCTTACCGAAAGTTACATTTTGATACTGGTTATACATTTATAACTGCTATATTCGAAAGAAACGGGTTATTAAGTATGATTTCTCCATTTAAATTATAAATGTAAGCGTACAATACGCAGGGGTATTTTCTGTTAGTTTCTCCATTTAGTCCACATATGCCATAAATGGCTAAAATGTCCCTCCTCACATGATTCCTGCCGGGTTAGGCAAACCAGGAGCAGTGGCTGTGGTGGCTGCGATGGCGGTATATGCGGTAGAAACTTGAGCTTATGTTCTGTCCTATATCAATTCTGTGGGAATATACTTCTTGACGCGAAGTGGGCCAAGTGGAGTAACTAACAGAAAAAAACCCCTGCGTATTTTAGCATGCGGCCCGTACGTATCGATATGGGCCCATTCCCAAGACGCTTGCCAATTCGTATGTGGAGCCTTGGAAGCCGCCCTTAAAACGGGCACGGTCCAGCACTTGGGAGCAAGCCTATAGATAGGGAAGATCTATTAGTATAAGAACGCATGTGGACTTCGGTGGTCGCTACCATTATAAGATTCGTTTGACTAGCAGGAATGGTATCTAGTTATTCACGTAAATAGCTCCTCGGGGTTGGACCTGTACAACTTTGCCCAAACGCATTATCACCTGGTAGTCCAGTAGTACTCTTTGGATTTACATAGGATACGTCGATATCTGTCCAATAGTCCACTAATAGCAGCGTTAGTCACACTTCTTATATAGGGTGTCGCTTAGAGCTATAGCCCAGCCAGATCGACCCAGATTGGCCCTAAACGCCCCAAGTGTAGCGTCGTAGTGCCAATGGCTTTTCATGACGTCCCCGCAATCCCGCTGCCTCGGCACCCTCAGAGCGGGTCGCCGGGGAGCACTGTTCCTCCTTGGCAAATATTCAATGCATGGCTTGGCTTATCTCCTTATCGAATCTTGATTGGCGGTGCGCTTCGAAGGATATAATTCACTATGGTCCCGTACGTATGCTTACAGAAGCTGCCTTGCGGGACGTCCTCTCCAGATGGGTCACACTGTAATCCTGGGCACGGAGCGGGAGGAAAGTGGTTCTTGAAGCCATTCGTTACCTGGGTGCTCGGCGACACAATGCCGTCCATCCGTCGCAATATAGTCATAGTCTTGTCTGTGTGGCAAGCAGCCGCCGGCTTTGCAAGCGCTCTCACTTCAGGTAAGTGTGTTTACCGTTCTTCTCGTCATATTCCGCAAACTCCTAAATGTCCATGCACTCAAACCAACTAACTCTCTCACAGTCAGCGGTACGCCATTTCCCAGCTTAATCGATGTCACTATCAATAATCTGCAGGAAGGCCTCAGGAGTAACCTCTTCTCCAGCGTTGACCTTGTCAATGCCTACCCGGCCCGCATTCAGGACGTCAAAGGCATGCTCCACGCCGTGACAGAGGCGAATCCGGATGCCCTGCATATTGCTCGTGAACTGGACAGCCTGCGTGATAATGGCACCAACCTCGGTCCAACTCCATGGTGTTCCCATCTTGATCAAGAACAACATCGCCACCAAGGACAAGATGGACAACTCGGTTGGGTCCTGGGCTCTGCTGGGTGCCAAGGTTCCGGTAGACAGTTTCTTAAGTAAGTGAAAGCGCCTAATTAAAACAGTAATACATGTCACGTAGGTGGAGGAGTTAGAGCAATTCTGTCAGGCAGACTTGGGTACCCTGGTGTTCTCGATGACATTGTGCGCTTATGGCGTGAAATGCCCCCTTTTCTCCCCCACAGAATCCCAATGTCTTCGAAATAGTGCAATGGCGGAGCTTCAACCACAAATCAGGTGGCTCAGCATGCTGTGTGGTCTTTCCTGGCTTAAACATCTTTATTTGAGTTCCGAATACTTGATCCGGTTCAATTTAGCACCAACGCTTATTATAGGTCGTCGATCAATGCTGACCAAAGTAGCGCCAACGTGGCGCATCCCCTGTGACGTCACCGCTCCGCAGATCATCAACGTAACAATAAGACGTCGGCCCTGCATGGATTCAAACTAAATACAAATAGAACGGTTGATCTCAGTTAACCGTCTTCTCAACAGCATCCACAACCATCACCTGTGTCTTCCAACCACGACACCAAACCAAACAAAACAACCAACAACAGATAAAAACCAACTCAAATAACAACGCCAATGTCCGGCAACTCCCAAGACAAGGGCGTCACTGGCGCCGCCAAGTTCGTCACTAGCACCGTCGGCAACACCGTCGGTGGGATCGGCCGGACCGTCGGGAGCGTCACCGGAGCCGCGGCCCGCGGCGTCGGAGACACGATCACCAGCGCCACCGGGTCGGCCGGCAAGCCCGTCGGGGACGCCATCGGCAGCGTCGGGACGGGCATCCAGGGGGGCGCCGACAGCATTTCGAAGGGCATCGAGAACGCTGGCCAGTGGAAGAGTTCATAGTCCGGAAAGCTCTATATAAGACTGGGATTGGCGGGCGAAATTGGAAGCGAGGGACTAGTTTCATAAGACCTGTTCTGTCTGATACTGTTTGGGACTGACTGTGGGCGGGATGGGTACAGAGTTGGACAGGCTACGTTGGGTCGATCGCTTAGATATGAATGCTGGCGTCTGATGCCCGCCTTGGGTGTTTATGCATTACAATCTTGACAGTGTTTGTGACTCGTTTCAGACTGCGCTTTGTGAACTGGTATAAATAGACTTGACATTGTAGCAGAAGACGATCTAGTGCCGAAGCCATGCCATATACATTCGAGAACCGTTACCACTGTTGAATGGATTTTCTGACATCTAGCTTAATTTAGGGGGTGGGAAACTTGACGTATCTTCGAATTCGGGGCCCATCACTAGATGCCCGGCAGCAATATGATCATCACGGAGAGCCATCAGCTTCTTTGTGATGAGGCATTAGGTTAAATCCAGGCTAGAGTACAGCCGGAAGAGGCTGTACACTAAGTATGTGAGGTATATACTACAACCCATCTCATGTGGACAACAAGATTGAGCTGCTGGAGGGACCGGACTGCTGCTCTCCATTGCTCTCTTATTCTTAGTCTTATGACCAAAATCAATTTTGACCCGCTCCTCTTTACCATGTTTGGGTTAGATTACGTTAGATATTAGCAGCATTATGTTTTCGGGGCAGTATAAGTGCCTAGCGCGCCGGTAAATACGTAGCGTACGGTTAGGTAAAACTGGATGATGTGCAGGTCATGGCCGAACCCAAGACGTTGTTGTCAAGTCTCTTCGTGCACGTTCCCTGGCACGGCCGACGCAGCATGCTCTAATAATAAGCTAATTCCGGCCGAGCGGGGAAGGATCCTATGACTTGCTATAAGGGCTACCCACGATAGGATCTGGACCGCTGGTGGTGCCAGGAATTCCTGGCGTCAGCCTCGACCCCTGCAGTAGCAGAACAAATAGCGAATCAGTAGGTCGTGGCTGTGATGCTTGTCTCCTTTTCTTTCCTTTCTTTCTTTCTTGACGGCGCTGAGTCACACTCTTCTAGAAGAACTTACAGTCTTACCGGTCATGGTCCATAGCTTTAGCAGCCGTATGAGGTAGGGGATTGCCATGCGTAAGAGAGTATAGATCCAGCCTTAATTCATAGCAATTATATCTTTCTTGTTGGTTTAAATAATATATTGAGTCATACCTAGCAATTGTTGCCTATTCCTCCCCGAGCCATGTCTCAAAAGTGGTCGCTTCATGTAGAGCCTTGTATAAGGCCTCCCGCGTGTAAGACATCATATGCGGACAGCACTTATATCCAAGATTTACCCGATCTATACACGCGTCGCCAGGAAGGAGAATCGACGCTTTTTATGATGGATGACTTCCCCGCTGGGTGCACGTGACCACCGGCATCTTCTCCTTAATTCACGGGAGGAGGGCTAGGGTCTAAGACACTGTGTTCATTAAATGAGAGATATCAATAGTATACAGCGAAATCTGCAAGAAACATTAAGGGCAATCAGCCATATCACTTCGTGACGATCAGGTACATCGACATAACATAATCGACATTCGCCTCCGTCACGTGGTGAGCGGCCCTCATACGACCTCAACGGAGCGTTGATGATCCAGCGATATAGCCCGGGACGCCATGGAAACCGAAGAAGTCGTATCCTCCCCCTATCGCTTTGCACAACACTCCATTCTTATCCCTCTGTCGGGGTTCCTCATCAATAAGGATGACATCCATTGCCGGCAGTCTTTGGTCCAAAATGCCATTGTATATGCATAATAAGTGGTGAAGTCCTGCTTGGTGCTCGGCGTCATTCCTATTCGGTGCTGGCGGAGTCGGTCGAGTGCCACCACCTCGGATCCTTGGGGTCTCTGCCATCCTTCTTCTTGTCCTTCTTGTCCTTCTTCTTGCTGGAGGAGGAGCTGGATTTCTGCTTATGTGCGTCCTTTTTCTTCTTCTCCTTGTCGCCTTCGTACTGTATTACGGTTCTTGTTAGTAGCTAGTTCCTTCTGAATCACTCAGGGCGTTGTGCGGAAGCTGTGAAGGAAGCTTGTTATTGAGAAAGTTGTAAAGCACTCGCACTAACTCCCCCGTTCTTTCTCAACAGAGGTCGCTGGAAAGATGGTTCTAAGGAATCTCTGAGGAATGGGAAGGCGAAATTGACTGCAGAAAGTGCGTACACCCGAGTCCCCTCCTTTCTTGGAACCCTTCGAGGATTCCCCTTCAGGTTTCGGCATTGTGCTTGTTGCTTGACGGCCTTGGCGTAGTTGTGATTTGCTTCGTGTGTGAGTGTTTGTATGGTAGGCGGTGGAGTGGTATACCTTGGTAGATGGAGAGAGAAAGGCGAGACAGGTCTCAGCGGGTGCCTCGAAATATATAGTTTTCAAGTACTGGTCACTTGCAATGGAACAGTCAGGAGAGCAGTGGGTAATAGGATATGGCTCAGAAAGTGATTCACTTGTCACCACGAGGAGAAAATAACCTCTTGCTACAATAGAGGGCGACCGGTGAATACCATGTGGTCCATACTCCCCGTGCATGGTACCCTTGTGGTATCGATGGCCTGATTCACTGAAAAGAATAATGGCTGCTACTACCCGAGTAAACTACAATATGGAGACTGAATTCTCCCTTGACTGTAGGGACGTAGATTCGCTCCTAGAAGAATGGGACAGCCGATGGCTTCGGTATAAGGTTCGTGAACGCCAAGCTACGTCGCCTGACCTCGTCCTGAGTCCTTTATTTTCCAAAGTCACTTTCATGCGTACTAGCTCATCCTATATTTAGCCTTATTTTGAGACTGACCGTTCGTTGAGGAGCTTCAGTTGTGCATGCGGCATTATTCAAATTATTTCATTTTAATACGCTTGATGTGGTCAAACCAGGCGTAAATACCGACCTCTTCTACCATTGTCCAGCAACTACCGCGTATTTTGTTAATATCAGCGGTCGCGAAATTGAGAGTCCAGATAATTAGCGTGTTCAAGACCATGGTTGCCAGTTCCTAAGGCAGGGGCACCCGCGGCCCCCAAAAGCCGTAGGACAGAAATCTCGTAAGCATTCCTCACAATCCGTTGCTTGAATGACCAGCAAACATACCACGAGGCGAGCAGCCAAGCACCTCACCCCAGGTCCGGCAAAATCCCATAGAGAGTCTTCTGACTCGCACAGCCAGAGTTCCACAGCCGTCGTATCCGGAGCATGCTTCCTGGCGGCATCCCGACTACTACGACAACGCCGCCGAGCGACTGTACGTCTACCTATAGGCCACAGGCAGTAGGAGGCGCGTGCCGACAACCGGCCCGCAGACAGCAGCGGCCACTGGCGACGAGTGCGCTCGCGGCCGCCCCTGCCGGCCCGGCTGGCGCTGCGAGACCGGTGGATCTGCAGTCTCCGGCGACAAATGCGTTCGCTGCCGTCTCGGCGACGGCGCATCCGACTGACGGCGACGACCGACGTCTCCGGGATGGCGAATCTCGCAGTCAACACCCTATATCCTTTCTCTCCAGCAGGAAAGGGAGACCCATGCAGGGTCCTGGACCTGACCCTCCTTAGGCTCCGGTACCTGCAGGCCGGTTTCGCACTGCGTCGTCGCGCCGCCGTCTAGGCGTCATTCTGCCTCAGAAACTCATTTTGATGCAAAGTGTCTAAAGTTGCGCTGTGTGGTACAATTGCACTCGGAGATCATCCTGAAATAGGGGCGGGGTGCAGCGGCCGTCCAAAATTCCGTCGCTGTCATGCGCTGTACGAGCTTTTAAAAGGGGAAGGTGTTAGGGATGACACTAAACGTCTTTTGACCTGGCTCAAGTCGGACTTGGAGGAGGAGTCTTTCATATGAATCCAGGAAGCCGGGTGGGGCTGGGGGGACCCGGGGCCGCATCCAAGCAACAAATTGAAATGACTCTAACGGACAAGTATTTCGTACGAAGCATTCCTGTGAGTTGCAAATTACATGCCCCTATTTCAATAAACCAAACTGAGAAAAAGTCCTGGTGGTAAGGAAGCTTTGAGCCATATTGCCGTAGGTAAAGTATTAAGCGTAGATAGAGCCTTCCATGTTTCAGCTTTCCCAATGCTAACGACTCTGCATTAGTTCCTAAAACAGGATGCTTTACACCTTTGGTATGTGATGTGCATACGTAACCATCTGGTCATCATGCAGAATTTTGTGTTACCGAACCTGTAACCGAAAATGTACCATGGAAGCTGGGCCAAGAGCGAAGATCTCACCAACGCAGATAGGAATCGAACCAACTGTCGCCTTTGGGGCTGACTGTACTGGATATATTGTACACAAAGTTCTGCAGAGATTACCCCACTCATCGTCGATATTAATATTCTGCTTCTGGGTAAATTCAAATGGCAACTGACGTAAGAAGATTATCTATAAATCCATGTCTCAGTCGGGGCTGCATGGCGAGCCACGCTTACCTTTCCGTTCGGTGCATGCATATGTATTCAGACATGTAGGAGTATCAGCCCAATGCAAACAATTCGAACAGCTCCGGACCGGACAGCCTCACACCAGCCCGCTCTAGGCAGCCACATAACACAGCCTGGTCTGGTTTTAAATATCTTACTCTAAGCAATTATCTAAACCAGCAGCCTGCAGATCTATGGCAGTGCAAGCAAGGCTGTAAGCATGTAAGCAGGCCTAAGGGCACACATGTGATACATATATATATATATATATATATATAGAGATATAAATATATACATACACATGGTGTATATAGGGACATCTACTGTACTAATGTAGGTGCCTGTAGGTGCCTGTAGGTAGACTTATTTCCTACTGGTACAATACATACCCGCTCTCTGCATATGGCAGCCACCTACTATAGTAGGTACATGGAGAAGGCAATCTAATATGGGCACCCAATAGATATGGGCACTAAGGACACGAACCCGGTTTAGCTTTAACATGAAGTGTCCAATGGATGGAATGGAGTCCTGCCATACGTACTCAGCTTACCCACATATATGGTACCTGGGTGCCCACGCTAGCATACGTCCAGTTACCTTCCTAGTAAGAATAGTTGGATGCCAATCTTAAACTTGACCACCCGTCTCTTAACTCAAAATATCAATTGGCAAGACATAGGAGACGGGAAGCCCATCCAGTCATACACCAACCAATTCAGAAAGCCAAACCCGACCAAAGGAGGTACGATACAATACGATAACCTTCCCTAATTCTATATTCTATGTATCATTGTTGAATTGCCTACCCCCTTAGTGTTAATCTTTTCTATACCTGCACCCTTTACTTGGCTTTCCCCTTACTCTTCTCTCTGATTCCGATCAATCTGCGTCTCATCCTTCGCGCATCAATCTCCTGTCTTTTCTGACGCCTTTCTCGAATCGTGCAACGCTCCCCCGCCCCACCCAACGCGTCGTCCCCCTTATATCCTACAGTGCGACCTTGACCCTCAACGACAACTACGAACACCTTTTTTAAGACGCGACTTGGAATGGCCATGGAGAGATAGAATCCCATGATTTCGATATTGACGGATCCGCCCTCCCCCTATATTCCGGTATAGATTGATGCTCTAGGATCCGTCTCGATGAGGTTACGCAGCATATCCTCCCTGGAGGAGCGTATAGCCTTCCTCGACGATCCAGACCGCCGCATTCTCTCCACCTCCCCTTCGAGCACCAGCAGCCTCGGGTCCGATTCTTACTACGATGAGCTATATGAGACCAAGAGGGCGTACATGGTGGGATTCAGATCTCCATGGAATAGGCGGCTGAGCGCATGGCTTCGTTCGCGCCCGCGCCACTTGCGGCGTACCTTTCGCAGGAATCCAAGGTCCTGCATCCTGAGCATCCTGAAATACGTCGTTCAGATATTCTGCGCACTCTTGATTCTAGTCCCCGTCTTCGCACCATCCTACAAACACCCTCCCGCTCACTACAAGGCATTGGAGTCGAGATGTCACGGTGGTAAAAACGCCGAGCCTGGCTGCGCAAACCCGCACAACGAGCAGGTCTTCATCAGTATCACCCTTTACGACGCTGGCGGGCGCTTGGCCGGCGGACGATGGGGAGATTCGTTGCTCCAATTGATACATCTGATTGGCCACAAGAACGTCTTTCTGAGTATCTACGAGAGCAACAGCGGACCCGAAGGGGAAAGGGCCCTGAGGTCTCTCAAGAGCAGGCTCCGATGTCGATTCTCTATAGTTAGCGACCCCGAAACCCCTAAATCAGACTTCCCAACCGTTAAATTGCCCGATGGCTCTCACCGTCTAAAACGCTTAGCTTTCCTCTCCGAAATGCGAAATCGCGCATTGCGACCCCTCGACACGTTCGACCCAGAGCTTGGCATCGTCGACTACGACAGGATATTATTCATGAACGACATTGCTTTCCGACCCCTCGATGCTGCACAGCTTCTCTTTAGCACTAACGTAGGACCAGACGGCAAGGCACATTACCTATCGACGTGCGGCCTCGACTACAAATACCCATTGATCTTTTACGACTTGTATGCAATGCGTGATGCCGAAGGGTTCTCTAACGGACTCCCTATCTTCCCCATCTTTTCTAGCGCCGGGCAAGGGTTGTCGCGTGCTGCCATGCTCTCGGAAACCGATGCTGTCCCCGTGTCGACCTGTTGGGGTGGTATCGTCGCAATGGATGCAAGATACGTACAAAATCAAAATAAGACCTTGCCGGAGCCGGGGTTCCAAGACATCGGCAGGCACGTCATCGATCCCGCAAACCCGAGGAATGTTACTTCTCCCGTCCGATTCCGATACGAGCCTGAGATATTCTACGATGCCTGCGAGTGCTGCCTATTCCTGGCGGACGTAACTCAGGTGGCCAAAAAACAGGAGGCTAGGGAGTTGGGCGTGTACGTCAACCCGTACGTGCGCGTAGCATATAAATACTCCCTGCTTGCCTGGTTGCCGTGGATCCAGAGGTGGGAGAGACTGTTTACCATCCCCCAAGGCATTCTATCTCCCCTCTTCAACCTACCGACACACAACCCGCATCGGACTGTCCAGGAAGGCCAGCCGTTCAGGGAAGAAATCTGGGTAGGCGAAGGTGATACTGCCCATTGGGAGATGGTCGAGCGTCAAGGTCGAAATGCCATGTTCTGCGGCGTTAGGGAGATGCAGACCATTCGAACCGGTACTGAGGCCCCCCACCTCTGTCCTTTTCTGGAGCTGACCGTTTCCGCAGGAGAGCGCACCGACGACGAGAATTGGGATAACAACGATATCCCCAAGGGTCAGACGCTATATTTCCCGACGTAGGCTGGCTTGTCGTCGCTGGCCAAGAATTATATACAAAATATAAGCTAATACACGAGAGACGCTTTCGAGAAGGTTTTTGTCGCTTCGCCCCTATACACCGAGAGGTTCACAGCCGCTGAGGGACGCAATGGGCCCAGCGAATTCTTGGGTCCACCCGTCCTATTCGCAACCTGCGTTTAGACCATCTACGGCCTCCTTATCTTGAAAGCTCTCTGCGTGGATGCGTAGGCTTTCTCGGTGCTCGCATCGATTACTTGCCCCCAGGTACCTCGGTGCGCTGGTACACTGTTATCCGCAGACGGAGCCTAGAATGGCCATTCCGACTACGGTTGAAGGCGGATCGTCTGCTTCGTTCAATCAGCCGGGAAGACCGACACATAGTCTTGACTGGGTGATCCCGTACGACCAACGAGACGGTGGGGTGATTAAAGCCAGCAGAACGGGTTGGTACTATTTCGTGCGAGTCGACTACTCATGGGCATTTATGGAGCATAGGAGATATTGCAAGGTTTCCAGCTGGGGCGCTGCCGGATGGGGTCTATATAATAGCAGCGGTGCGGATATCCCGGGGAGCAAGGCGTTGGTTGTTCTTTTGTCCAGAGGTCGAGGTCGACCAGGCTCGGGCGTTGGCAGCAAGAAGAAAATGGTTAGAGGGGGCATGGGAACTCGCCGCATATTAGACGACAGCTGCAACGGTCCCCGCTCTGCTCGGGTTGCTTCAGGAGAGAGACGAGATTTCGTCAATATACCCACACTCCTGCTGAGCAAAAATGTTCTTAGAAAAGGGGAAAAGAGTCTCCGAATAAAAAGAATAAAAACGGTTGAACATCCGCCTCGCTCACGGGCGACTGTTTCTTTTGGGGCTGCTGTTGTGCGTGTGCGCTGCGGTCTCCCGGCGTGCCGGACGGATCTCGGTGCTGCCCCTACGAGCGTCTGAAGGAATATGCCGGCCTGCTTGCGGCGCAATCGCTCGTCGAGACGGGTAGTCTAGGCGAGGTTTGTGCTGGCGTGATACTTCTGTACGCCTTGTGCCGCTTTGCACCCCAGAGCCGACCTCTAGACCATACCATGTTTCCCGAAACCGCACACAAGGTCGCCAGGGGATCGACTTGATCATCGAAATGGGTGGGTCGATCAATGGCTCTCCCCTCTCCATTGCCTGCTTATTTAATGATTCACTGACGCATACAGCCACATGTTAATCCAGTCGTTTATTCAATCATTACTACCACATCCGTTCATCTCCTCGTCCCTCGTCCATATTGGCAATGACTACTACCTCGATGTGCATACAGAACCACCGGACACTGACGTTCCGTCTCGTTGCTTTCTTCTCCCACGCGCATCGTCCGGCGGACTCTTGCGCACGCCGCCGACCGACCGGCAATTCCTGACTCCTGCTCAACGCCGCTAGGTACACTTCTGTTTAACTGGCCGACTGCCAACTCGTGCCCCTGCGCCTCCATACCACCAAGCGGACCGACACGCGGATGACGCAACCGACAGCATGAGAGGGTGGGGAGTGACACGGCGCGAAGAGCGTGGCGAGAAAGAGACAGATATATGAAGCGCGGCAAATACGCCTAGGATTGAGAGACAGATATAAGAGAACACGCGGTATCCAGACGTGCGATGCGGAACCGCAGCTTCACATGCCGCTACTGGAAATAAGCACACCGAGGCCTCCTTAGGGATAAACCTGTCAGTGGCAAGAATCACGTCGTCGGACGCTACTCTAGATCGCCTCTTCCGTCGTAGCAGTGGTCTTTGGCTTGGCGGCCTGGTGGTGCTGTTAGTGAGCCATAGAGACGGGGGCGTGTGCAATGCACAATGCGTGGACGCGACGCATACGCGCACGGCGAAAATTAGATGGAAGACTTACCTTCTTGGTCTTGGGGCCCCCGCCTTTCACTTTGGTTTCGCCCTTCTTCACAACGGCCCTGGCCTGATGGTTGATTAGCGTGGGCATAAAGCGGCAACGAGATTTAGCCCAAGATTACGAAGCATAAGGGCACCGGTCTCCGCCGAGGCGAGGCATAGGGCGATGGGAACAGACGACCACGCGATCAAGGAAAGGCAGGAAGTGGCAGGCGTACCTTAGCACCGACACCGGGCTTCTTGGGTGCGGCTGTCTTCTTGGTGACGCCGACGGGCTTAGCTGCCTTGGTGCCCGAAGCGGAGGTCGCGGTAGGAGAGGTGCTGGCCTTCGCCTTCTTGGGTTTGACGGTGCGCTTAATGGCGGGCTCCGTGTCGACCGTCTGGAAGACGCGCGGCTCTACGCTGTGTCAACATGCAGTCAAATCTGCCAGTGTCTCCTCATGCAAATAAAAAAATTCATCTCATATAAATGGGCGAGAAGATTTGAAGAAAACAGGAGTCATACTGCTGAGATGTTAGTTCTGTGGAAATTCAAAGGGTAGCGGTGTTTATCATTCCGTACCTTGAGTGGCCGGTGGCGGATCGCGTTCCCTCGCGTGCCATTTTGAGACGGAGAAGAAATTGTGTTATTGTTTGGGGATACGGCGGTGAAGACTATATGAGACGTTAGTGCGAGGTGTAACTTGGGCGACGAAACACCAAATGAGTTGTTGCGATCCGCGACGTGGACGGCAGAGACAATGCGACTGGGAAAAAGAGGCAGAAGTGGATGGATGAGCTGGCTCACAGTTTTGTAAGGAGGGGAGGGGTCTTAGTTCCTACGATAATGCGACTGAAAGCTGCAAATCAACCTCTGCCCGACGTAATAGTTGAGGAAGATGTCCGGTTAAATCGGTTCACGATTGCACTACAGCTTTTCTAGATGAACTAGAAAAACAGACAAGCGGGAAGATGGGAGAGGAAAGAATAAAAAGAGGAATAAACAAGGGAAAGGATGGGTTGGGTTGGGGGAGACGGATGGAGCGCGAGAGAGATAGAGAGATTGATCTAATAAGTACCTACGAACCAGGCCAGGAGGGTGCCCCTGCCACGCTCGAATTGGGATTGGGAGTATGTATGTTTCGCTGCTGCGTTGTCGTTGTTGACTATTTCTCTACTACCTCTAATAACTCTACTTGCCAATGTCGTTGTTTCGTTGACCCTCCGAACGAGCTACTTTACTACCTTACTACCCCATGACCAAACACCGCACACCACGCCACCGCGCTATCGCCCATCCTTACACTACTGCAACGAGCGGACAGGCTTTGAGGTAACGTAAACCAGCTTCAGGGAAATCATGTGCCCTTATCTGATGCCTCAGTGCATTGATGGGAGAGAGGAGAGGTTGGGCGGGTATCAACCATACCCGCTCATACTTTTAGCCCACACAATGTTAATCCAACATATATACCTATTTACCTTTCGGTTCAAGTAGGCCAAGATAGCATACCATCCCTCCTCCGCTTCCACACAACCTCAATCACAATTTATCTCACTCTCAAAGTCTCGAGTGTCTTTTTTTCTTCTGTCATCTTCCTTCGTTTGGCACATAGTGCAATTTCACTACACATTTGCCATCGTTGATTTCATCGGGCTGGCTAATTGGAGTGCGCGACTCGTCTTCACCGCAGCCAGTCTACTTCCTACCCCTTGCACTTTTGTTTCCTACCCGCCGCGCGCCTGGATGGGTAGATGAGATGGATGGAGCGCTTGACGCGGTAAATAGCCTAAGAGATGAAACCATTGGATCGAGATAGTATAGGGCTATCTCCTCAAATATTTGTGTGTATTTCTCAAAATTGCCTCCATCCTTTCTTTCCTCTAGGCGTCTATTCACTGCTTCTGTTCTCATCGTTCGGTCTAATCCTCTGCCCTTCCCATGACCGTTGCGCCAGGTACCTGCTCTACCGGTCATGGACTGATTCATCATCCGCGCGGCCCTTGTTCCTCAACGGTTTAGCTAGAGAACACCGAAGTGAATCGCATCGTGGTTCCCATGTTTGTCATTGGAGGTCTGAAGTTTCAACGTCCTTCGACGGGATCCTTTGGACTGCCCCCAAGAAATGTCGGCTGGATTCGACTCCTAAAATGTTACGGTTCCAACTATCGCACGCAGAGGAGTTATCTCCTCGATGTGAGGTTTATTCAGAGGCACGGAGGGGATCATCGCTGGATTTCTGCTTCCTATGGTGTAGGTACCTTTGCTGAGCATCTCGCCACCATCCGCTACCACATGATTCGTTGCACCTTACTGAACACCCAAATTTACGGAGGTTTCGAATGCATTCAGAATTACCCCTGTTGCTTTATCGTCATAGCTCGAAGAGATTAAAAGCAATTGATCGGGCGCCAGGTAGAGGTGGCAATGGCAGCGCACACGCCTGAATGCGAATGTCTCATCCAAGCACTTCCCCAGCACATAGGACACCCTGAGCTGTTCAGTCCTTATTGCTAGGCCGTCATGCGCGATGCTTGAACCAATTGAACGACATGACCATGAGGTGCTTTGAAATAACCAATGTGTTCCTATTTCTTTGAATGCAGCACGATGCGAATCTGAACTGGCATCGTGCAGTGCTCACAATAATACCAGTCTCCCCACACTTTTGCTCAAAACTTACTCATTGTTAACTTTCGAATATCGCTGACAACACTCAATGGCAACACGCGAGCACAAGAAACTAGAACAACTGCTACTGAGAAGTACCCCCGAAGTCCAACTACGGTAAGCCACTTGAATGCAACAACGGTGAGATGTTAGGGGATTGCTCGGACGGCCAGTGAGCGAATGCGAGTAGCCCGAAATATGAGCTTCCGGTATCGAGTCTGGACGCTTCAAGGTCGCGTCCTGAAGCTTGTCCATATATCACGAGGCACTTGGTAGATGGGGTCGATTGTACGGTACTCTTCTCTCTAGGGCTACTGGTGCTTGACATTTTCTGACTAGATGTTCGCTCGACCTCAGAATTAGGGGGGCTCTCCGTGCCAGAAGGGAAAGGGACATACGCGACTCGGCGCATTTCTGAGTAACCACGTGCACGCCGGCCTGAGCCGTAATGATTATCATCGCAGCTTCCGTGTTCCTGTCTTGGGCGAGGCCGCCTGCATTCCGATCACCCTACCTCCCCTTCACGTGAGGGTCTGGGCGCCCTCATAGTCCAACCCCCTTGGACGCCAAGTGGGAACTGCCAGTTATGTGCCTACCTATCTCTGCATCTTCCGGAACTTTTTGCCTCTCGTTTGGTAAAAGTTAGTGAACACTATTGTGTCTAGCAGTCTCTCAAGCCTCAACGAGTCCTCTGCGAATATCAGATGCTTGCTCGTGTCTCGACAACCAAGTGCCATACTTTCTCTAACTCAAGTACTGTTAGGTTGCAGGTTAAGTCGATGGAGTTTCTGCCAGAGCCTCCATACGTAGGTGTTCTTTTATTCAATCTTACGCCAGTTTATGATAAGTCGGATACTATTACATACATAGCGAAATGCTTTCATCCACGGCCGGCGGGACAACAGAACTATACCTCGGCCGGGTTTTCTTCTCTAAAATCCCATCCTGCATATATGTAGTTCTTCTAACGCATCATGGCTACCGGCTATAGACGGTACGAATGAGAACACCTGAGATGTTGCATGCAAAACACTTAAATGCATAGAACTTCTTGGCCTTAACCCATTTCGCCTGCAACCCCTTTTTGCTCAGATCGACACTCAAAAAGACTCACATGAGGCTATGATATCTGTGATACTGAAAAGCGACCGTCGCTTTCACATATGGAAATTATGGCTTCAAGTCACCCAAAGACGCATACGCGTAGCATTAACAACCTACGAAGGCCGCGAACTCGCTCAGATCAACACCCTCGACCCCCCCGGAAACAACTCAAGCCTCCTTCTACAGCTTCCCCTGTGCCTCCTCTCCTTCAGGGGACAGCACGAACTTCGACACCGTAGAGCGCAAGCACGAGTCAGCGGCTGTTCTGCCTGCATCCCGTGGTCCAACGCGAGAAGCGCAGAAGGGGTGACTGATGACAGAAGACCATTATGGGGGTAAATGATCACTCACGGCCTGATGCGCTGCTCGCTTAGATACGCAGCACGGCACTAACCCACCACATCCACGTGCCCGACTGCCGCGTCCGCGATGCACCAGGCGCCCTGCCCGCCGGCCCAGGCGAAACGCCGGCTCAGCCTCTCGACGTCCGGGTCGGCGCGGTGGAACAGGCTGCGGTAGTAGCCGGGGCTGGCGGCGTCGGCAACGACGTTATCGCGCGTGGGTTCGACGCGGGCTGCGAGCGCGCCGGCCCAGACGCATGCTGAGCAGCTTCGAGAGCGCTACGCGCTTGGGGCGTGCCCTCCATGCCGGAGGAGGCCGGGTCGTCGAGCCGCGCCAGCAGGTTCTCGTGGCCGTCCGACGACGAGAGGAGCGCCTCCGCGGCGGCTGGCAGCCCGAAGGACGCGACGGTCGTCAGGCAAGCCGGCCCATCGCCGCCGCCGCCTTGTTGTCTCGCCGCCCGTCTCAAGGGTTCCAGCGGTAGCAGCGAGAGCAACGCGGTGCCGGGACGGTTGGTCTGGGACGTGGGGCCCGTAGCGGGTGGCCCGGGCGGCGCTGCACGCGAGGCGCTTGAGCCCGGCGTCGAGGACAGCGACGCCGAGGCCGCGGTCGAGCTCGCGGGCGGCGCGGGCGACGAACGCCACGAGACTGGCCCAGTCGTCGTGGTCGAGGAGGCCAGACGCGGACGTCGCACCCTGCCGGGATCGCCTCCGCTGCCGCCGCGATGATGGCCCCTCTTCGCCTCCTCGCCCCTGGAGACGCTGCGCGCGCCGAGCACGACAAGCGATGCGCCGCACGCCGCCAGCGCCTTCGCCGTCTCGAGGCCGAGCCCCGCGTTGGACCCTGTCACGAGCACCGTCTTGTCGCCGACGCGGAGGGAATACGGCAGCGGACGGGGCTCGTGGGTTAGTTGGCAGTTACAGGAAGCCGAGGAAGCCGATCATAATGGCTAGCTGGCGTTTGGCTGCTGATGGAGGGTTTAAGTAGAATAGGTAGAGGCACAGTAGTTGGTCAGATGTCTCGAGGTGGCTGTCCCTAGAATGAGGTTCCGTCGAGCAAGAGCTCGACCAGCCACATCTCCTCCTTTTCCTCGTTCATCCTTTGCTACTTATATTTGTCTTTATTCTCAGGGACCAGCCTACACTCGATGGACGGAACCCCTGATATGAATCATCCCGGGTTGCCCCACGGGCTGTGGCCCGGACTTCAGCGCGGACACTTACATCGCCAGTCAAGATGGGAGGTCGGCAGTGGTGGGTACGCCGTTCCTGTGTAGGTTACGACTGGGGAAAGGGGGCCCAGCCTCCCGGGGTGCGTCAGCCAGCGATGGATCACGCGCTAAACAGGGGTGCCGGCAGATTAGTCCGTCCATTAGTTATCAAAAGAGTCCTCCCTCTCTCGTAGATGCGGCCTTTCCACTAATTAACTCGCCTGCCCGTATCCTGCGCGTGGGGGGATTCCCGCCCACGGTTCTTAGCTTCGCAAGCACGGAGCCGAACCCCGGTTGGGAATTGCCGTTCCTGGATATGCCAAACCCCGGTCAGTGGATCCCCCGTATATCCGACATAAGCGGTCCGGCTCTCCCGTCGGCCCCGTCGTTTCCTCCTGTCCCCTTAGCGGTAGGGGATCCTCATCCGTATGTGTACATCAGCAGTCATGTATTCAATCCTATCACAGCACCACGATACGGAGCTAAGGGGATGGATAGCAACAATTGATGGTTTCCGAGTCGTGACCGGCATCAAAGCTAAAATGGATGATGTCGGTATTTTCCAATGCATAGTTGAAGCGTCCCATGAGGCAGCTCACCCCGTGTTCTGGCAACGCAGTGATCTGCTGCACATGGTTTCGCAAGTTCAATGGGCTCCCCAAAACCACTTTCCGTGCCCGCTATACAGAGGAGCTATGTTAAGACGGCGAGGAAACCTCCCGTTCACATCAGTCCTCTTACAACGACCTACGAAGCGGTTCCACGGAAGCATCGTGGCATCTTAACTAGTTCTTGATTTAGAACTGAAGTAGAATTCGCTTTGTCTAAATAATCGATGCGAAGACCCCATTCATGCAAAGCGCTACACTCCCGAATCCCAAAACACCATCGCCGCAAGAACCCCTCGTCACTCCTTCTCCTCGTGCTTCCACCCCAGCATCCTCTCCGCCTTGTCCGTGGTCCAGAAGCCGCGGTTCCCGCTCAGGTCGCCCCGGATCTCGGCGTCGGGGTAGTACTTCCTGGCGAGCTCCTCGCTGGGCGTGTCGTCCTGCGTCGTGTTTGGCGCGACGATGTTGAAGATCTGGCAGCCCTCGAACCGGGGGTTCGTGACGGCGAGCAGGCAGGCGCGGGCCGTGGCGGCGGGGCTGACCCAGCCCCAGAGCTGGCCGACGGCGGCGTCCTTCCAGTTCTCGGCGTGCTCCTGCTTCACGGGCCCGCGGTGCTCGACCTCGTGGATGCGCAGGCAGGCGACGCGCATGCCGGGGAACCAGTTGGGCATGGCGGCGGCGGCGACCTCGGCCTCGCGCTTGGCGAGGGCGTAGGCGTCGGTGGGGTTGGGCGGGTAGTCCTCGTCTATCGGAAAATACGGGAACCGCAGCGGCTGGTTGGCGTAGGCGAGGCCGATGGCGTTGACGGAGCTCGCGTAGCAGAAGCGCTTGATGCCGAGCTCTCCAGCGGCGCGCAGGCCGTTAAACGCCGCGTTGACGTTGTTGGCGTGCACCACGTGGTCGGGCTTGCCGACGGGGTCCGGGATGGCGGCGAGGTGGATGACGGCGTCGCAGCCGCGGAAGGCCTCGACCACGGCGTCGTAGTCGGCGGCCGCGTCGGCGACCACGAGGGTGCTGTTAGGCGTGCCGTCGTCCGGCTCCTCCGTCCGGTTGACTTGCACGATGCTGTGGCCCTCCTTGGCGGCGAGCTTGACGACCTCCTTGCCGACCGTCCCGCGGGCTCCCGTGATGGCGATCTTCATCTTATTGATGGTGGTGCTGCTGGTGTATCTTAATGGTGAGAAGTTGGGTGCTGCTGTGGTGAAGCTCCGGGATGAAGGTCTCACTAATGATAAGCTCCTGATCAGGCTTCTCATTTCTTGAGGGACAGAACTATGGTGGTGACAGAGCTATTGGTCCTTTTAGTCATGAGAACCCCGCGTGCCTGGTATGGTGGGTAAGCACGCAGGTATATAATGTGTTCAATGCCCACTCGTCTAATTCCTAGTGATGACGTCGCGATGAAGTTTTCTCCGCTCAAACTGTCACTGTTAAACCACGCAGCGTCCAAGTTCCGTATCAATCATAATTATACACCGTTCCCTATACGGATTATAGCATACATAAACCGTACGTTCCCGTTCCCATAGTGGAATAACTGTATATCCTATTATTAATTATATGTGGCCCAATTCCAATATTCAGCTATTATATCCAGGATTGCCTGTACTTTTATGGCTACACTACCTGACCGAGGTGGCTGAGGTATGTAGGTACCTCTGCCTAAAATACGTATCTCGGAAACCTAAACGTCAGTTGTAAACCGGAGCTTCTCCCCCTTTTACTATCGTCATATTCCCTAATTTAGACGTGTAACGTCTTGAGCCTCTTAAGCAAAGCGTGATGGCCAAGTATTACTAGGTTGCATGTATGTATGTTCGTTGGGCTGAAGCTGCTGTGCAAACGGAATGGTGATGTCATTGCGCTAGACCCTAACTCGAACTCCTGCATGCCTCATTGGGCTGTCTGGGCTGCCGGAAAGGCACAGTGGATATCTGGCCTAAACCCAAAAGATCAGCGCCAGGGACTGCATCCTTGTACTTACATACAGAAGCTCCAGTCCCCAGCCTGGGGGTCCCCACTGACAGGGCTGTTAGCTCACGCCCCTATTCAACCTCACCCCATGAACTGAGTGGCATTTCTCCCGACATAGAACAGTATATCAACCCGACCACCGAAGTATTATTACAATCACTAAAACGAGTAGTCGAAAGCTCTTATTTAGGACCAAGAAATGAATACATTGATTGACTACTTATGAGGTGTTGTTGAACCAGACTAATACATCCTAGTCACTGGGCGAGGATAATGCATCGCAGACAAGAACGAATCGCAAATTCCCACAAATGAACGCTGCTAGACCGACTGTGCTGGAAATTTCAGTTGAACCATACTGGACTTCGCTCGGAAGTCTAATGAACCCTGCTGGGATTCATTCGAAAGTTAGAACTGTTACTGTTGGCTGTTAGCACTGGTCCTTCACGTGGCTCTGTAAAGGGGTTACTGAGGAGGCCGTCGAGGACAAAGCTGCCATAGCCATCGCCGCCTACCGCAATCTCTGCTTGGCGGTTCCAGCCAGGCTCCTTCTTGAGCCGCTCTCCTCCCAACCACCTCCGGATGCATGTATCGGAAGGCTTACGCTGTTTCGACTCGAAGGGGCCTAACTTCGAGAAGTCATCATCTAGGTGAGTGACGGTGCAGCCACAGGCTAGGACAGGGAGGAGCCTCTGCTGTCGCCCTACGTCTCTCGACATGATTTCCCAGAGGCGGTGAGTCGCAGCTATTATTTTGAGTTCTGTGCTGACTTCCTTACCAGGTACATTGGCGACCTCTTTGCTCCTCGACTTCGGAGGTTCATCACTGACGGTCTTGGGGATTCCCTCGGTACTTGACCTGCCAAGCCTCTCGTTATTTTGCCGGACATTAGGCATCGGATCCGCGCACGCCTTACGCTCGTGAGGACGACATTGTTGGCAGAGACCACGAGCGTAGCCAATGTCACGGAAGAACCAGACACGTCTCTGTGGCAGAAACATGGTGACACTCAGATTGTGAATGGGAGCGTCGCTCCATCGCTCATAATAGAACCCGCCGTTCTTGTCAATGTGGTCGAAATAGGCTTGATGCTCCTTACCGCGGAAGAAGTCCAGGGATCCAACCTCGAAGTTGGAATAGGGTTGGCAATTGTTGTACTCTTGACAACCTAATAGAAGTCGAGTATTAACATCCTCCTCGGAAACACCATCCTCGTCTTCGGAGATGCCGAACAACCAGGAGACATGAGCTTCGTCATCCACCATGTCCATGTTGGCAAGTACGAATTCCCTAGTTCGATCCCAGAGTGAAGAGATAGCCCTCTCATCCTTGACGACGGCCACGTTGAAACCATATGCCACGTCATTGTCCTGCATGAATCGGAATACGTCGTAATTGATGTCGTACTTGTATTGGGCCTGTGTAGCACAAGTTAACCGAAGCTGGTGGTGGCAATTAACAGGATTAATGCGCAACGATAGCGTCTAAGGACGAGGGACAGATGATGGAATGTTCACTCACACCGGCTTCAACTCTCCAGTAGTAGTTATAGGTGGCCAATCGCTTCTCAAGGGCGAAGAGTCCAGAGCTCCATCGACACATATGGTGGTAGCTCTCCAACCAAGCCTTGCCGGTACCGAGGCGACCTTGGAACCGACGGCCAACATCGAAACGCGACTTGTCAATCCACGAAGGAATTTCCCAATGATTAGGAGGGATCAACTCGAAGTAGCATTGCGAACTAGTGGCGTTCGTCACGGCGGCCTTGAATTCCTCGGTGAATTCCTCGCTGTTGAAGAAGACCCAATCGTACCGATGGGTGACGCGACTGTTGAAGCGAGCCTCGAGCTGGGAGATGCTGTCGAGCATGTCCGCGAGCTCGGAGCTGCGAACGAGGGCGACGAAGGCGGCCTTGGGTCGAGTAACCTGTAGGAACCGGATCTCTTCGCTTGACAGGGAGTCGACGGTGATGTGAGTGTTGTCACGCAGCCATTGGGTGGGCTTGGGCTTCGTGGACTTGGTCTCAGCGCGGACAACGGCAAGGAGCTCAGGAACAGGGGGGAAGCATGCGCCGACAGGGGTTATGTCTCCGAAGCTAAGGTATTTCCTATCTCTGCGCATGACCCAAGCTCGGCTAAAGATGACAAAGGCCAGGATGGCAAGGATGGATAGCTGGCGAACAGAAAAGCGTCTGTTGTTCCCAACAAAGCATCATCAATAAAGGCAACGCTGGTGGGAAGAGAAAGCGACACTCACCGAATCCGTCGCGCCAGGAGGGGCCATCCAGGCGCTCGGTTGACATTGCGGGGTCGACCTTCCGGCTCCTGCAATGGAAGGAGGCTGTCCTCGCTAGTACGGACACCGGCGCCACTGGTTTGTGCCTGACCACGGGCCGAACCAGCCCACTGGGTGGACGGCGGCAGAGGGGAACGGGTACCTTGTCCCCCCCAACTACCAGTGGGATGGTGGCGTTGGTATGGGGTCGGCATGCTTATCGGCTAGCAGCGACAAGGAGTGTTTAATACAGGGCTCAGTCTTAAGATGCGAAGTATGAGGATGTAGAGGTGAGTGAACGGATGGTGGAGGTTGTGATGGCCTAAGAGAAAGAGAGAAATGTATGCAGAGAATTCAGATATTTTGAGGAGACGTCTTTGAAGTTGGGGAGGCGGAGAGTGTTTCAGGATGTTTGTGAGAAGAAAACAGAGGAAGGGCCGGAGCGAATATGAGGATGACCTCGATAGGTATCTGAAATTGGCAATATCTGATATGAGATGGGAAGTGCGACCAGATGTATGTGGCTTCCCTGACGAGTAGACAACCACGTGTAGCGCAATAAGGTATCTAGTTGCAGACATTCACACGGTAGGGATAGCGAGTGAGTGCCTGGCATGCCCCTGGTCGCCTAAGGGGGTTGACCGGCAACAGGCTGTTGATGATAAGTACCGCCGCTGTACCTTGATACTTGACGGTACGGACTGAATACAGGGAAATGACTATTATAGTAATAAGCCGCCTTATATACTAAATGGCCTAAGGGAATACGACTTCGCCTATGGTCTTATGTCTGTGCTATAGAGCTACTATTTCGTTGGGCTCACAGGGGCGCCTGGGCAAACAATGACGAGGCAGCCCCGTATTTGCCCCGGGATACGGAATGTACTACCAATATTAATTTACACGGATAGAGTATTGTCCTTCACATAATACTTTAAGCTAGATCTAGACTGTCAGGCTTTGTAGTTCATAGTTGGTGCTCTCATCCCCTGTATTTCTGAGCCTCAATATCTTGTGTAACCAGAAGCTGCCCGAGCTATATCACTATAACCGAGCTGGGCGCTGGGATCACCTGAGATATTGCACCACGTGAATGTTTGCTTGTGGTGGGCCGTGAAATTCATGAATGAGAAGTCATCCTGCAGCAAGGGTTTAAATGAGTTATATTATACACGACGATGGTCATGCCATGACTGACAGTGACTGCCACCGGTCCGTCATATGCAGGCCTCATTCCAGCCCAGTCCTGATCCCATGACGCCGTTGCCCCTTCCTAAATTCATTCCGTTTAGGACTCAATAGCCATAGCATCCCCATTTTCATCGTCCTCGTGTGTGAGGTCGAGAATCCGCGCATATTGTACAGTGAGGCGCTGAAGCTCTCTGAATTTTCC
Source organism: Monosporascus sp. 5C6A (assembly GCA_004155035.1). Taxonomy (NCBI): domain Eukaryota; kingdom Fungi; phylum Ascomycota; class Sordariomycetes; order Xylariales; genus Monosporascus; species Monosporascus sp. 5C6A. Next base: position 222,338 of record QJOB01000076.1, on the reverse strand, counting down.
TGTACAATTGTCAGTACTCTATTTCTTGGGTCGGTGGTCAGTGGGGAGATATTATTTACCAAGGATCATAACCACTCCTTTGAGCAATTCATTTCGGTCCCATCCGCAGATGGTTTCATCTTTACTGAACCAACCACTGCCTCCCCTATCGCCTTTGTCTTTCTTATCCTGCAATACCCCGCCTAGCAAGAGGTTAAGGAGCTCCTCCACCTTTCCACGGAGACCTTCTGCTCCAATACGCTTGGCATACATCAGCAGGTATAACCGGAACTCATCCTTTGAGCCAAGTGATAAGGCTCCCGCAATGCGATTCTCCAGGTGAGCAATGCTCACGGTCGACTCAAAGGACTCGAAACCGTCCCTAGACAGTAACGCCTTTATTAAGCGCTGCAAGGTATATGCCCTACCCTTGAGCAAGAATTCATTAGTTGTATGCCTCTCGAGGTAGGGTATGATGCCGGCGGAGACGGTTGCTTGGTCACCCTTTGCTTCCTCCGTCGCTGCCGGTCCGACTGCCGTGGTCTGCAGGGCGCTGACCGAGGAATCGTTACTGTTCCAATATTGGCTGCCCACCGCCCACCACGGCTCGGAAAGACGTTGCCAAGAGAACATGCTAGGCGAATAATAATATCCCTCCCCATTGGTCAGTGTTACCACAACATTGCCGTTGGAATTTAAGTGGGCGGAAGTGACACCGGGCGCAGGCGTAGCACCATGAGGGTGCAAAGAGTGGATGGCAATATCGAGGATAGGCCCTAGCGACACCGGGGGGTGCGGCGATGACATTGTATGAATGTTCCAGACAAAGCACGTGCCGGCTGCGGTAATACATAAAAGCCACCAATCGCGACACTCGAGAATGACTGGTTGAGCTTCTAATAACATGGGGTTAATCAGACGACGGCCAGCTGGGGTCCAGGTGTGCACGGTAGCGTCCTCGCACGCAGCGGCCCAGAACTTTTTGCTGCCAGTCACAAGAATGACCGCTCTAGGAAGATAGTCCTGCCATAACAGAGTGCCACGCTTCGTTGCCGTGATATGTGAAGGGTCCCTGACCGAGGAGGGATTCTTGGCCTCCAGGATAACGTTCTCTGGTACTTTTGATGCCTCCTCCAAAGTCGTATCTTCAAGAAGGACGCCTCGTTCCAGAGGGCGTAGAATGTGTGACCGTACTTTCGGAACCGCAAGCCGAACTTGGGAGACGGAGATGGACGGGTTCAAAACTGCAGGTCGAAGATATTCGGGCGTCGGAACCAGACCATGCCGTTGCGGTTCCAGTGTTGCTGGTTCCAGGCCATCAACGCCGTTTAACATGATGGCTCTTGCGTTTGTCGCTTGTCGTTTATTGGAATGTTCTTCGTCGCCGTCGCCTTCAGATACGGCAGCTTTCCGTTTGTTGCCCAGGAGCATAGCTGCCAAACCACCTTCGGGGAGACCATCGTAGGGTTTGGAGAGATCCAATATCGTCTGAGGCGCGTCATTCTGGGCTGCTTTCGAAGAATTCGAGCCTACTAATTGAGTTTGAGGAAGTGAAGATTGTCCGGTACCAGATGATGAGATTAACATAGGCGCAACCCTCTTCTTTCCATCTTTGGTAATGGTCACTCTCGACTTCAGCTCATTGACACGTTGGGCCATCTTATCAGCTGATTCCGGCTCTGGTGCCGGCACCACCTTCTCCTTTTCAGGCTCAGCTTCCGCCTGCCCGCTGGCTGGGACTTGATTGGGAGTCGCTGTACCCGTCTTGGCCCCGTTCGTTGTAGGCGTTCCATCTTTAGGGAGTGGGTGGAAACCGCCCATCAAAGCGCCCATCCGTGATTCCGCACCCTTACGCTCGCCCTCTTTACTGTGGTTCTCCAACTGGAGCCCGTCGACATCTTCGGCGATGGCCATCGCTTTCCGAGACGTACCGTACTTGGATAAGGCTTTATCCGTTTCCTCGAGGTTCGCTACCCAGCCCAGCTCGCCGGTCTCGAATTTGGCACACACAATGCCGCCATCCAAGCTGGAAGCAAACAACGTCTGGCCATCGGGTGTCCAGGCGAGGTCGGATATGGACTTTGCCGCCAGGTCCTGGAGAATGACTACCGGCCTCGATGTATTCGTGTTCCAGATGCTCAGCGTCTTGTCTTGGCCAGCAGATGCTATCACCGTAACGAGAGAGCCGCCGGACGAGTGACCGTTCGTCATACCATTTTCCGCAGGCTTCTTTGTGTGAAATAGTCTTGGAGAGAACATACAGACCTCGGTCGGGCCTTCGTGACCAATCAAGTTGATCTCACTGTCCCATCGTGATCGTTCGATAATTGCCACGGAACTAACCGGTCCATTAACAGCGTTGGCAGCGGCAATGTGGTTACCATCGGGCGACCACGAACATCTTCGGAAGTAGGTCGTCAAGGGCGAAGACTTGAAGGGGGCAGATATCGTCGTTTCCAGGTGGAAGTTGTTGGCCATGTCGTGTTGGGTGGCATTGGGCGCGGGAGAAGTAAATCGGAAAATCTTGATAGTCCGATCGTCGCTCGCCGTCGCAAAGAACTTGTTGGCAGGATCGAAGGTGATGCCCTTGACGTGGCTCTGATGGATCGAGAGAACCTTGAGCTTCTCGAAGGTATGGCCCGACCAAACGACGATCTTGGAATCCAATCCGACTGAGACGAGGACTGACCCATCGTAGGACCAGGCGAGGTCTTGAACATCATTGTCGTGTCCCACCAAACGTTTATACGTCTTCCAATTCTCGACCGGCGGCGGCTCATTAGTGCCGAAAGTAGCAATGGTCGGTGGGCCACTTTCGAGCTGATATATGCAGATGAGCTTGTCGTCGGCGCCCGACGCGAGATAGCGGCCATTGGGAGAGAATCGCACGGAATGTATCGTGCCGAGATGATGGCTCATATGGCACAGCTGTTTCGGCTTCGCATAGGAACGGTCTTCGGCATTGTAAATGGCTTCGGTGGACCATACTCGGACATGACCATCTTGGGCAGGGTGTCAGCGAGCGCACTAACCACGTAGGGTGCACATCATCGTCGTCGCAGTCAGCAACATACCGCCTCCTGCTGTGGCCAGTCTCTTGCCGTCGGGCGAGACATGGCAGCTGTACACTTCGAAATCTTTATGCTCGCCTGCGCAAACCGTTAGCCAAGAAGCTAATCCATCTCACGTTACGGGGATGCGGACAATGAAAGGAAAGGATAATAGATACCTTTATGGCTTAGCCATGATGGCTTGATGATACGCATGGTGGTGATTTGGGTGCTAGAGCTACTATTGGCATGACGGCATGAGGTTGGTGGCTTTGATCCTGTAGAGTATATTGACGACTGTCCGTACTCAAACTGATAAAAGTAGGTAATTAGAGATGGGATGCATGGTAAATGCGCGTGGTGGAGCGGGAAGTGTCGCGACGCGGGCCGAGCTAAGCAATCCACAATTAGCGATGCCTACCGACTTAGGTTGACGCCGCTACGTCGGTATGTACTGTGACATTGTGCGGTAATCAGTCCAGGCGCATTCAGCCAAGTACCTAATGTAGGTATCTATAATAAGAAGCAGCCACCCCAGCCACATGAAAAAGAAGGCTGGCTAATAAAATCCAAAGTAATATTGTATATTATGAAATAAATTGATAAGAGAGCCATAACATCACAAGGCTAATCGAGGCATTAAAATGACTTAATAACAATGTTAATATAAGTATGAATCTAACTAGTTCTAAATTCCATTTATAATACATATTGTCCTTATTACTTCCTTATAATTCATTTCTTTAAAGGTCTTTGCCCTCTGCTGTTTGCTAGGTACCTTACCAACATCCCTTTCTTGTCGTGTTAGAACCGGAGGACACCCCATCCGTCAAACTTGCTAAAGAGTCATACAGGGTCAAGTCTGCATGCATGGCAGCATGGAACTGTATTGAATATGGTGTTAATGTCTATAAAAGGAGGCTTCAGGTCCCAGGCCATTAGGATTACTCACCGTCCAACTTCATACGCCTATTAAACCTCTAGGCACGCTATTAGGAGCGGCTTGTAGCTAGACTGGCTTTGACGAATGCTCTTCCACGACCGTCAGCATTATGGCAAAGGAAGGAAGGCCCAAGGGCTTGGCTGCATGCACGAAACTCCTAGTCAGGGTGAATATCGAGTTAGTGGGTGAGAATGAGACTGTAGCTAGGGCTTCATAGGCTATCTATATATGAGGCGTAGAGCCTGAGGCATCGCTTACCAATGGCAATCCACCACCCACCATACCAGTCGAAATACCCCTTTCAGCTAGGAAGAAGTTAGAATACGTTGCGGAACCCATTCAAGGAAGTACTGTAACTATCTCGCTCCTCAAGCGTTCCCCTACTACCTCCATATCTAGGACCAGGTACGGCTACAGCAGGCTTCCTAAGACCTGCTCAAAGTAATATTCGTACGTCCTCGGGAAACTCGTGCATTCTGAATGAAAGTTGCGCTCAGTAGCATAGACCTTTCAGCGAGCAGAGGCCCGCCCTATCACAGGCTCAAAGGCCGATATACTCGATAAAGTCGGATATAGAATGCGTCATAAGTCAATCTCGCCTTTCTCAAAAGTCTATACAAACAGAAACGTCCGTATTCCGGGCTGACTTGGTGTGCCGACTGCGCGGTCTCGAGCAAATTGGCTCTTTTCTTCTCCTTCCTCATTTTCTCTGTTCTCCCGTTGAAGATAATCCTCCGCTGGAATCGACGAGGACGTCTACTGGACTCCCCATTTGTTATAATAGGAAGACTCACTCAAGGAGTCAGCGTACTTGAACTCAGTCGGTTGCACTAGGTGTGAATATTTCAAAGCATTTCCCCGGATGTCGAGGTTGCAAAGGACACAATCAGAGAAAACAGCATCCCGTATATTCGTTGTCTGGACCCAGAACTAACACACCGCAAAGCATAGAGTGTCGCTTCCGGTTAGGCTTGTACTATTATGCCTAGTATTGTGGTGTACCCAATGCCCCAAGCTTGTGTTGACAACCGATGCAAACCACGCTCTTCTCACTTACCTTCTAGAAATTTCCCTATATCCAGCACAAGATTGCGAGTGTCATCACGTGTCGTCTTGGCTTTTGCGTCTCAAGCTTTGATTCCCTTGACCCTACTCGACGTATCGTCAACCGATCTAGTCGATTTCTCGTGAAATGTCTCGCATATTTTTACCAAACCTTTCGAGTAAAATCTGAAAAAGGCTTAAGGGCAGTAACTGCTTCCTCTTGTTTCGTCATCGTAATATCATGCGTCGGCCCGACAGTTCCCTTTATAAGTTGTCGTGGAAACTGGTTCCCTCAGTGTCAGGAAACAGCTTGCCAGGACAGGAATGACAGGCTAGTCACTGCGCGGCAGATGAGAGCATATAGAGGCTATAAGGCTCAGTAGTAGGGATCCCTTTCCCGACCTTCCATATCATAAGAATGGGGCCGATGCTGCCTAGACCTCCCCACTATGCACCTAACAGCGAGAGTTCTGATTAGGAAGCAGTCATCCGCGTTTCGGCGTAGCGACTTGCCTAGAACTGGAGCCTAAAGATTCCTCAGATCAAATAGGCATGCTCGGATGATGCTAGAAGGGAACATCCAGGACAAATCTGTGGAATGCGACACCCAGGGAGAGCTTTGATAACCACTTGCCGTGCGATCCGTTCACGTGGCTTGAAACCCTCCGACTCACTTCAACTGGAGTAACTAGGACTGTTCAACCGGCATCCTTCTCAGCGCAGGCCTAGCATGATTTCCTTGTCCTGGCAACCTGCTTGAGCCTTCCGACGGCCTGCTCGCTGGTCTCCGCCCTGGTGGAATTTGATTCAAATCTGGCGAGTAAAACGCTACGGATTCAACATGTCCATTGGAGCCAAGCATCTCGAGCGGGGATGACAACTTGGCATTCTAGTGGATACCGACTTCAGTAATATAAGCGCATGAGGGCCAGGAAGTCATAGGCACAAGGCTTAATAGTGCGTAGAAGAAGGGCGCGGCCTAGCACTGGCCCGTAGCATACGATCCACACATACCATATCATACCATGCCATACCCTATCATAACATATCGTAGCATAAAATACATACCGTCGTAACAAACATCCTCCTGGACATACCCGTCCTACGCCTCCCTCCCAACCGTCTCCCAGAACCTCCTAAGCCGCCATACCCTGCCGACGCCAGCGCTCTCCTCGTACCTCCTAACGCCCTCTCCGCGGACGCGGACCTCGCCTCTCCAGACGGCGCCGACCCAGCGCCTGAGGCCGTCCTTGAGGCGCTCCCTCTCGACCGCGCGGCGGCGTGCGACGAGGGCCGGGGACACGGGTCCGCCATATCCGTAACAAACACCTCCACTGCTGCCGCCACCACTGCCGTGTTCGCTGTCCAGGCTGTTGGCACTAGGGCAGCACTCGGGCGGCAGGACACCGCGCTGGACGAGCGACTCGGCCGAGGGCCGCTGCGGCAGGCGGCGCGCGAGCCGGATGGCGGCGAGGCTGCGACCCAGCCGCCGCGACACCTGCGCCGTGTGCGTCTGGACGATGCGGCGTGCGACGAGCTCTGGCAGCGTGGGGCGCGAGGGTGACGTCAGCAACGGCGGAAGCGCGAGTCGCGCCTGCCGGAGCCGCCGCGCGTGCAGGATCGGGTGTAGCGAGAGCGCGCGGAGATGGTGGTTCGTCTGCGGGTTTCCAGGATGCGCGTTAGTGAGTCTGGAGAGGAGGGTTCTGCTTGCGTCCCTTGCTAAACTACGATGTGTAGTGCGAAAGGTGTTCTTCGCAGAACAGCCGAAGCGGGAAGACGTCTGCAGCTATCTTTTTCCTGTGCGCCCATACCACCTGTTGAGATGGAAACTATTATACTACGACAGGAGCATGATATTGGTATAATACTCATTACCCGATACTCGCGTCCTGAACTTAGTTTTCTGTTGCGAAAGGGTAGGTGAGGGGGATATGCAGAGCAGGATTGAGATGGGGAGTGAGAAGAGCGGTTACGTCGTGAATACATGGGGTTGAGGGCATCTGGCACGAGTTACAATCACGTCGGTTAAGCAGCTCAAAGTAAGATGCGCAGGGGCACAGTATGGGATGAGAGTCAAGTTCAGGGGGTAAGCTTCAGGCGGGAAATTCAAGAGACCACAAGTGACGAACGCAGAAGGGCATGTCATAACGGACAACTCACCCTCGATGTTGCCAACAAATCGCTGACGTCTAGGAAGCTGAGAATGTGAGTCAAGAGCTCATTCGGCATGCCATCCAAGCTCGAGACGCCCCTGCGCCATAGTGGAAGCGGGGAGTTCCTCTGCGTCGTGCTAACCACCATGGGGTGCACTGCCTGGCAAGCTAGCGATGCCTGCGCCTCGTCCGATGATCGGGAGTTCTGAGGCAAGAGTGTCGCCCATACAGACGTGTTCGGCTGACGCCAGTCGTATGCAAGAGCGGCCCGCCCCCGTGCTGCCTTTGACTCATCGAAGCCACTCATCTGTTTTCCTGCGACCTCCGGATTTGCGTTATCCGCAGTTAGCGATACTGCTGGTCGGGCATCAAGGCCGGCCGCCGTTATTGAGGCCGGCTCAGCCCGTTCTGGATAGCGGCGTGAGGTGGCATCCTCAGTGGACGGGACAAGGTGAGGCGAAGATCCGGGTGACGTGCCAGCGGTTGAAGGCGACGAAGTAAGCAAGGTGAGATTGTGGATCTGTACGATGAGCCCTTGCTGCGAATTCTCGTCCGAGGCTGAGCGCCGTAGTGACACTTCTTCATCGGCTGTGAGTGCCGATGCGCTGCAACGCAAGGCTATCTGAGCTTGCATGACGTAGCAGTCACTGCAATTATTTTATGCAGAGATCTTCGCATGGGCTGCGTCGCAGATGCACGACACAGCGACGATAAGTGTGTATGCTTCCCCCGCCGGTCCTTTGACGGGCGTAATGCGAGTCTGCTTGAGGCGATATCCCTTGAGAACCCCGGTAGGCCGAGCAAAGATGGTATCAATGTACTCGACAATAACCGAATGGTCACATTACATAATGATAATCTGCCGCGAAGGAGAGCCGGTGAGTGACCGTGGTAGTTAAAACGGTGGTTACTACTTAGGCCGCAGATTTCTTCCAGATTCAATGTTTTCCTTAGCCGCCGGCTGCGGCACGTAGTCACAACCTAATCCTGATAAATAGAAGAATCGAGGCAAACGGGCAAACTAAGACGTCCTGAGGGAACAGTCCGAAGACTGCGGTACGTAGTAATGATGGTGCGCTTATTTCTGTTACTAACTAGTGTGAATGGCACCGGAACCATAGGACCATGCGGAAAGCACAAGGGCTAGGCAGCCGCATCCAGTGCTTGCAGTGACGGTACCGCGGTTTAGGCGACACACCATGACCAGTTAGTTACCCATCCATAAGGTGACAGGCTCACGGAGCTGGTAAGTGGAGGCTTTAGATGCGCGGCTGAGGCGGGACGGTGGGTAAAATGTATGGTTGAAACATATGTAGGTTGGCAAAGAGTGTGGGCTGGCTCGATATCGTACGTTTAGCAATAATGCGACTTTGACAGTGGATGAAGGAGGGGTCCAAGGAGCATGTTGTATTCGTACAGGTACATGCGAATGCTCCGGAAAGTGTTGCATAAAAGTGAGCTAGGGATGGTGTGACATAAACACATGACGGATAGTTGATGCACGGGCCCTGGATGGCCTAATACGGAAATGCTGCATGTACAGTGACGTGAAAGGTCCGAGTTATCCAGGTGGGTATGTACTCTCCGTAGACGTTATAACGCAGTACTAGGGTCATATCATTTCCTCTCTCCGTGCAAGCTGTAGTTCGCATTTCATAATTGGCATTTATACATTTTCGATCGATATAGGTATACTCCCTGCCGGCGTCCTCGATGTGGTGTAGTTCTATCTCGGACTCTTCTACCGAACTTCCCCAACGACGCGTGCCGGACAACACGTCCCTATCACAACGTCAGAGGGCACCTACTACACTCCGGCTGATTACGTCAAGGGTGAAAGATCTGGAGCGATGAAATGCATACAAGCGGAATTAAATGATGAGGTATAGTAGCACCCGCTAATAATTAGCTACATACGCGATTACCTAAGCTACGACGATTTCGGGACACTACCCTCAATTAACCAATCGCAAGAGAGAGACTCGACCGGTCAGGGCGTTGCTTCAACCAATCGAGTCAGTGGTTTTAGAGGGCCGAAAGCATTGCCATTAGTGGCCGAATTAGGAACTACGGACAACTTTGTTGCAAGTCAGGTTATGATAGAATAACATCGCTTTCCTCCGCGCAGCCAAAAGAAAAAACCAAGCATACCCGCTAGTTGAAACTTCGAAGTCCGTCTGAATCGGGCAGCAGGGTGGGGTTCTCTTCTCGCTCCGGGTTCCACCATGAATTCAGAACCATAAGCAACCCCGGGGATTTCGATCACATATCAGAAACTCACGTTGCATGTACCTGACATACAGATAACGTGGTGCGGTTTGCTCAAGGTACCCTGGACCCCATGGCTATATTAAAATGACGTGTAAGTCGTCCTTGGCCGAAGTCCCCACGTTCACACACGAACGGCGGGGGCTGCAAGGCATAAATGGCATACAAAGGCCACGAGTGATGGGGGTTTGGATCCACGGGCCTCTTTTCTGGTCCGCCACGCTGGGCAAGGCCTTCGTTTCCACGTTTCCACGAACACTCGGGGTTTCGCTTTCTTCTTCTGGACGAGATGCCAGTGCCCCGATGGCGATCCGATTTCTAAGTCAGTCCTAGTCGTTCAATTGGGTTTGAATTCGTATACGATAGCGAACGGTTACAGAGAAAAATACTGCCGACAGGTCATCAAACCGAAGGCCCAGCCCATCCCTTCAGTACGAGAAACGAAGCTTGCCGACTTGGCTTCTGCCATGCAAGACAGAGAGGGTGGATCATATTGCAGCTAACCGCGTTCAGCAGTCCACAGCCCTGTGGAGCATCATGCAAACTGGTTCCCGAGAACAGTGGAAACGTGCCAATCGGGACTCCATGTTACATTCCAGAACGGGCAGTCTTGAAGGACAAGTCATGCTCCTTCGCTCTTCAGAAGCAACCTGGCAGAGAACCAGGGTAGCTACAAGGCCACAGACAAGGTTTTGGATTCGAAGTCCTCTGATGCCGCAGAGACACGTACGGGATAAGAGTGACGCCACCCAACAGCCCACCGCGACTGAAGATGTAGCGAATAATAGAGCGCCTGTATGATGTCTAAAATGGATGCCGCGGCGGTCGCACGGCCAAGCCTCTACGGAGGATTCCAGCCCGCGGGGTTGTTTATGAACCGCGTTTCGTCAAGAAATCCATGGCCCGTATGAGTTTCATCCGGTTCTGCGAACAACGTGGTTTGGGGGCCGAGGCCGGCATTCGGGTCTCACGAGGGACATCCCGCTGCGACCCCTTGGGCCCCAAAGTTGCCCCGACCAATAAGTTGGCAGTATAGCCCTGTAAGAGGCTCTTAACAAAACACGCCCACATAGCTGGTGAGCATGGTCTCCACAGGACTAAGCCCTTGTAGATGCAGCACGTCACGGAATCAGAGGCCACCGGTGTGGGCGAAGTCGCGTCTTGTACTCCACTCCACCGATGATGAGCCCACCCGCTCGGGCGACGGAAGCTGGGTGGTTGAGGGAGGGTGAACATGTCTTAAAAGTCTCACGAAGTTCCAAGTAAGGGAAAATTCGCATACGATCGAAGCCACATGATTCGTAACCCGCGCAGTCTTTTACGAAGCTTTGGCAATGTTAAGCTACAAACGGATGTAATTCGTCGCTGTATCTTGATTCTCACCTTCTGGCTGCTACTGTAGTAGACAATTTACGCAAACACTAGTGTTCATTCTAGACTCGACAGATCACCAGGAGTAGTGAAGAGATAAAATAACAGGATTTGTTTTCCTTGCGGTTCCAGAAGCGGCACGGCCCGCGGCCACAAGCCAAGACGGCCAGACGCTCGGGGAACGTATAATCAAAACATTTACAGGTCTGGATACGGCCGCTGTTGATATTGGCTATAAAGGCGCACCTATGGTACGAATAGTGGTTATTGTGTTTAACAGACCAATAAAGGAGACCAGACATCCACGAAGTATTATTCTATCCCTTGCATACAGAAGCCTGCATCTCCGTAGTTGTGATGTAATTAGAGCATTGTCAACCTGCACACAGAGCAAGTAGGGGGGCCCTTGTCGAGACGCAGAACATCCCTTTACAAAATCCTCCCTCGACTACTTAGGCTGAAACGCAATGCCCAAAGAGCAGGTTCTTGGCTGCCCCTATCGATTCCGACCTAGTTTTTGGCAAACGGGGGAACAACCTGCAGTTCTACCGTGGCATAAAATGGCTACGATGTACAACCTATTAATAGAAAGGTACTTGAACCTCATGGGCGGATGCGTCGAAGCGAAGATATCGGTTGTCAGCGGTTCATGGTACAGGATTATTCATATCAATTAGGTGAAGTCTGTTAATGATGACAGATAATGAAGAGAAAATGATGATTTCAATGGGGCTACGGTCCCAACGTCTGAACAAACTGTGCTCACAGCAATAGTTGTCCTGGATCACGTTTCTCGCATGTGCAAATTCAAAACCCGGAATCGGTGAGTCCAAATATTAAACGAGCAGCCCTTAAAGACGGTCTCTGAGCAGCTCTTTCTGGGGTTACACAGGCGGATCGAAGCAAGGGCAACAACGCAGTATCGAGGCGAGGCGGTACAACGGATGGAGACCCCAGCCGAGACTCCGGATGCTCTATCAATAAACAGGTTCCTCCGAGCATATCCTTCCTGGAAGGTAGGTAGAAACTTGTGCAGGTGGGCCCGATCCGACCAGAAAATGGCTGCCACGTTGGCGACCCAACCGTCCTCGCCAAAAGACCCTGAAGTTGCCTCGTTGATAGTTTCTCGATATGGAATATACAACCAGCACATGGGGAAGCGGTACACCCCATGCTGGGGTAGAGGAACCGGCGCTACGGGCGACTTTTGAGCAAGAATTTCTTTTTGGCTCTTATCGGGCCCCGGCCGGCCGATGTGGTCGCAGGAAGGCCAACTCGTATGCCCCGTCTGAGTGTGTGTCCGCCCTGGGGCGAGCTGTCGTGCCCACCGTAACAAAAATTCGTGTGTTGTCATTGTTGCCGCATAGGAACCTTCTCAGCTATCCCTGGGTTCAGGGGGTTGCCGTTGACATCGTCACATCCGATCCCAGGGAGAGGACAATGCCGAATGATGTGTTGTGATCGGTCTCGACCGCAAGCCGTGCGTGTGAGTGCATTGAGTAATATCGTCCTTTTCCCCGATGTGGCTGGCTAGGGTGGACAGCACAGGGTTCGTTTGTCAGAACCCAATCAGGCCCGGCGAGCAGAGGAAAATGGAAGGAAAAGCGAGTGAGTGGCAAAAGCATACCTGCCATCTTTGCCGACGAGCCACTGCCCGTCTATACGCCGCCATTTCAGGATGAAGTGAGCCGACCCGGACAATGACGTTTCGCGAGGATAAAATAGACTTCTTACTGTAGATTAAGCATGTGTACTTTCCCGGGACCCCTGCAGGACATACGATTAGGGGTCTCACGGCAACGCCACCCGAGGGTGCAATCGAGGTAACAGGTTCGAGGTTGCGTGTTCCAGTGATTTATCCTTCATGCTCGTCTATACGAGCAAGTCACCTCAGGGCAGAAAAGGGCCAGGGTCAACCCGCGGCTAGCCAGTTGGCCTGCATGGGCTAGCGTACGTAGGGGGCCCCATCTGCCCGCAGACGGGAGACGATTGAAGTTCTGCGTGGAGGGGCGGGAAGCAACGACAGGCTCTGTGGCTTCGAGGCTGATCGACCGCAGCTGTACCGTTCAACGGGCACAGATACTGTTCCCCAAGGCGCCAAGATCGAACCAATCGAGATTAAGAGAGTGCTATGCGGGGCGCTACCCATCAACTACTTCATCGAGCGTCGAGTTAACTCCCTTCACCAATAGCCGGCACCTATCGGGGATCCGCGCCGGGGGGGTGGAGAAGGGGGAACTGATGGATATCGAACAGACGGTCGACGTGGCATCCAAATAAGGTTTCGGCCGAGCGTGTTGGGCGGGATACACGCGAATTGGCATGCAACCCAAATTAGCAGACACGCTGACATGTCTTCGACCAATCCATGGCGGCGTTTGTGATGACTTCGGTCAGAGTGTTGGACTCAAAATAACAGAGACAACTGTGAACACGAGTCCTGGAATATACGCGAGGTAAGGACTTGCAGATTAGAAGAATCATGAGGTGACGAGTAGAGAGGAGAGGTATGCAAGGAGGAGAGGTATAAGTATCCTCTCCTTTCCTGCTAGTCTATTCGAAGTGGTTACATGATAGTGAGGTCGAATTCGACGGACAATATCTTCCCACGAATAAACGAGTAGCCATCCAAGTCGAAGAGTCAATACAGGAGCACCTTAGCCTAATACAGGTACGACTGGTGGTTTGGCATCCTTGGATCCTATTGGTGTCGTAGGTGACACGAAGACTGACTGTCTCTTTTAACAGATACTTTTATGATCGATAAAAGACAAGGGTGACGGCGCCGTAGTCAACGACGATAAGGACAATGTGCTACTTCGAACAGACACGTTGGAGTTGTGGCTATTGGCGATGGGGGTGAGTTGTACTCGGCATCCCGAAAGCCCCTTCGTTGATTATATTTCCTAAGAGCGACTATATCCTTTCCCCGGATTTCTCCAAGCCTCTCCCATCCGGGACGTGGTCCTGGGCCCTCGTCAGACTCTTAGACTGGTGGTCTCTAACTCCCTCTGTGCTGCTTAGGGGTTTCCGCCAACAGTGTCCGAAAGAATACCGCCTGGGAGAAACGTGCGGCCTCAAATTGGTCTACGAAACTACGCAGGAGCCGGACAGATGCAAGATCTGCAAGGATATGGAGAAGAAGCAACGCCGGTACTCGAAACTCCAATGCGATATACTGCGGTGGCAGAGGGAGGGGAACCGAAAAGCGACGATCGAGAAGGCCCAGAGAGACATGGCAGAGGTCGGAGAGGCGATTGAAAAATTGAACCAACAACACGATATGAGGCTGTACTCGACCACTTAGCAGACGATTCTATGTTGTGGCTACGGAAGGACAGAGCGGAAACGGATAGAGGGGCCTAATAGGTAGGCAAAACTCTTCTAAGGGGCTAGTGGAGTCGTTCCCGATGGGTCGCCGTGATCCCCACGATAGTTTTTGGGAAGTATCGGGCTCCGACATGAGATTCTGGTTTGTGAATGGTCTTGGAAACAAGTGTTGGCAAATGGGTCCCTTGTACTCATCGTCTCACGTTACTCCTCTATATCATAACACATCAACTCACGAGACACCTGTCTCCCTCATAGTGTATATGGAACCAGATGGCGTAGCGGTGGGCTATGGATGAGCTGCTAATTAGACGATATATTAGGAGGAATCCCCCTTTCATGACCTTGGGCACCAATACGCATATTCCACCGAGATGCTAAACTCCACCAGGCAAGAAATATCAGGGCAGTCAATTTCAAAGCGGAGGCATAAGGTTACGCAGCAGACCTCCTTTATGGAGTTGTATGGCACTTTAGAAGCGAGTTAGAACCATCAGCCAAGCAATTGCTAGAGATCAAGCGCATCGGTCACAAACGGTGAAAAGGTGGGAGGATATTAATGTGTCGAATTGGACCATTAGGGTATGCTTTCCTAGATGGGGCAATCTAAAATCCCACAGTAGAAGCGGATGCGCGATTGCGGGCGGGTGGGTAAGGCGAGGATTGGGGCGGCCTATCTGATGGTCACCGCTGAGTGCTAATTCTGCACATCGCTTCCGCGTGGAAAAAAGAATACAACAACGCCACAAGCAATAGTTCTGCGATATAGTACAACTGCTCGGTTGAGAGACTTTGGGTGATTCCTACTGCCATCTAACACCTGTATAGAAAGCGCACGCTAGACAGCAGGCAGTTCGAGAGATATTCTCCCACAAATACAGACAGCTGTGAACGAAGAAGACTTGCTATGCAGGGATTTTGTCATCAGACTCCCACTCCACGGCACGGCTGATCCATGGCATGCTAGTAGCACCGATGAGGTGGGACAACTGAATCCACCCGTGCAGTTGTCGGTTAAGTCGAAGGGGTGCGTGGACCTCCACCCGCATCCTTGATGAGAGTATGTGCGCCACGTTGCGGGCGGCCGGCCGTAATGTCTTGGCTGCGACGGGCAAGGATGCTCCCGGGAGCACCAGATGGTCTATAGAATCACCGAAACCGATTGGTTGCCGAGACCGAACAGAAGACGGCATCGCCGAGGCCCACATTTTTATTTATAACACCCATAGACGGTCGCTGTAGCTCATGCCGCTCTCGGCACGGCATCTGCGAATGTTCCGACGAGCGGCTCACCCGAGACCTCCTTCACGCTGGGATTCTTGCCGTGCCAATCAGAGATTTCATCCTCGCCAGGTATCCATTCAACCACCTCGGAATCCAACCCGTCTTCAGGTGAGGAGAGTTTAGAAAGAATATTCTGATAGCGAGCCAGGCGCGCGTCCTGGCTGGAGAATATGCTCGGATGGGTCCGCTGTGATTCTTGGGGCGCAATCTCGAATATATCGACCAAATTACTGCACGACGCGATCAGCCCAGCCGACCCAAAGACGATGAGGAGATGGGTATGTATATACTTTGACGTTCGGGCCACTACTCTCTGCAGAGCTTCCACTTCCCTCTGCGACTCGAGCGGGTCGGCTTGCGAATTCACATTATGTTCGCCGAAACTGCCATATTGCATGTTGTTGGCATCGTCGAAGAGCAACCGCGAGACGTCATCCTGGGAGAAGGTTAGGATAGAAGACCAACACCAGAGCATAGCGCGCATTGCCAAACACACCTCATCTAACGAGTCGGATCGCCTGCGACCAATGCAGGAGGCACAGACACCCATTTTGGCCTCTGGGTTTGAAATGCGAAAGAGAAGATTCCAGCAATGAGAAGTAATGTAAGCAGCGGCTGTTAATGTTGCCGCATTCCGGTGACTGTTTAATTGAAGGAACTCATCAAGGATTGTATAATCTGCCTGGACGCGCCTGGCAGGAGTTAGAAGTTGCCGGATGTTGCTTTCTGCGCCGTAGTCGTGATCCTCAAAAAGTTGTAGTGGTGATGATGATTGCGATTGAGATGCAATTGGATAAAACCCCAAACCAGTCGCACTGCCACTTTTTGATTCGCGGCCCGTGCATATAAACCCACCTTTTATTCAATATGGATCGTTCGATGCACTTTGGCACTACAACACGGTTATTTTCGGTTGGTTACCTCTACAGTACCAGCCCACCATTTTCCCGAATATGGCTCAGATGAACTCCCCCTACAATTTGTATGGGAAATGACATCAGGGTAACTAACATATTTAACAACAACAATTATCGTAAGCTCCCCTATCAAGATTGGGGTTAGATAAAGTCTTATTTAGAAACGAAATATGATGTGCGGTTATTAGCAGAAGAACAACGGGTATACGGCAATATTTAAGGCTTGGTACGCCGTTCCTGGAGATTTCTTCGTTACGGTGGTGCTGTAAAGCGCTACTTTAAGAGTGGTGGGAAACAGCAGAAGAATTAATGGAGGTGTTTTTGCATACAAAATGTATGGGAGTATACGTTCTAGTTGTTTAGGGGATCTTGTGGGGCGGTGGAGGTAACTAATTGAAAATACCCCTGTGACTTGGGTAGCTATCCATGTATGCCATGACACAACAAGATACAGGCCAATTCGCTGTTTCTTTAGCTTATGAGCAAGACAATGATTATTTTGCGGTTCTCTGTTATTCGGATACTAGTTTCTGGTACTGGCAAGATAAGTGTAATACCTGTGGTCTAATCTGCTAAGACTGGACGCACTGGGAATAATAGTCATTTTGCTTTACGCAAGTCCACCCATCCACACATTCCGTTGAACCGGTCCAGCCATTGCCACCGCATTGTGAATAAGGACCAGCTTTGGGGCCCGAGGGGGCGGTAGTCGTGGTACTCGGCGCTGCCGTTGTGGTCGTCATGGTGGTGGTGCCCGGTGGCCGTGTAGTAGTAGAAGTAGTAGTCAGCGTGGTCGACCCGCCGCCGTTTCCGCCACTTATCGTCCCGGAAGCGTAGAGGACGCCGCGGCCGTTGGTCCCCACGAAGACCTGTCCGGCCGTGTTGGCGCTACCGGCGAGACGCGCGCTGTCGATCGCTCCGAAGCTCTGGCTCCCCTGGAGGTCGGTCCATGAGGCGCCGTTGTCTGCGCTCCCGTAGAGCCTTGGTCCCGCGGGTCCGGTGCCGAAGGCGTAGACGTTCCAGTTGCTGCCCGAGCCGCGACCGAGTGCGACCTGGTAAGTGTTGCTCACCGCTGTCGATGCCTGTGTGAGCGAAGCGCCGTAGTTGGTCGAACGGAAGAGGCCGACGTCTGTGGACACCCAGATCTCGCCGGCCTTCAATGGATGGGCTGCAATGTGACGCACTTCCTTGGCACTTCCGAGCGCACCCGCCTTAGCGAAGGAGGTCCCGGCGTCTTTGCTGACGTAGAAAGTGGCCCCGGACCCGCCGTAAAAGACGGTGTTGTTCTTCTTATCCGAAGCAATCACGGCTCCTGATGGGAGAGAGGATACTGCGGAGAAGCTACTCTGATATTGCGAGCGTTGGACGCCGTTTCCAGAGGTAGACCATAGCACGGTGGCAGCGTCGGCGGAGTAGGCGACCGAGCCGCCGGCCTTTGTGGTGTCTGCGCCTGAATACAGGTTCCAGGTCACGCCACCGTCACCAGAGACGGCGACTTGCTGCGAGCCGGCTGTGTTGCCGATACGGATAACATTTTTGACGGAATTGCCTGCATAGTCGACACTGACGGATGAAGAGAACATAGGATTGTTCCAAGGAGTCTTTGGAGATGTGCCTAAGCTACTCGTGCTGGCGAAAGTGAAGCCGCTGTCGTCACCAACCGCGGCCAGTAGCTCGCTTCCTCCGGGAGCGGAGGCGAGATCCAGAACGGCGAATTCCTCGATGCCATCGGCTAGTGACTGAATGGAAACGTTATGCACTGTGTCCCATTTGGTCAAGTCATGGCCGCCGTATACAGTCAGCCCGGTGGCATAAAGCCAGTGGTCGCTGTCATGAGGGTCGATCTCGAGGGCTTCGATCATCCATCCTAGACGCTTAGTGTCCAGGTCCAGGAACCCCGGCTTAATCCACGGCGCTTTCGGTGTCTGCAGGCTACATGTCAGCGTCGTCCGCTCCCCTAGTATTGCTGTTGTACTTACAGTCAATCCGTAATAATAGTTCATATCCGGGTAGTTAGCCCACTCCCAGATCCGGGACCATGTCGCCCCCGAGTCTGTTGATCGAAAAAGCTGCGCATCCGGCCACCACGAGTTTAGGGACGCTACGACGAGCGTCCCTGGTTTCTGTTGGTCGACCGCCAGTCCACCGAACCCGTAGGTGAGGTCTTGCCCAGTTACAGGCGTGATGTCCTTCCAGGTACCCGCTGTAATATCATACCTGTACACAGCACCCGAACTGCCATCATACGGCCCGGTACCATCGCTGTAGCTCAAATACAGGGCTTTTTCTTTCGGTTGCAGGACACATTTGTGGGGAAAGTATCTCCCCGGCTGGCCGGGGACGGCCTTCCATGTCGCGCCGGCATCATCGCTGACGTAGACGCTAGCCGTCGTGTTATCAGCAGTGCCTACAAAGATGCGGCTCGTCGCGCCATTGATCGTTTTGCTCGTGGAGTCAAAAGTAATAAAAGCGAGGCCTTGCTTGTCGCCGTTGTAACCGCCCACGTCCTTCGGGTCCGGGATGAAAGTGCCTACGGCGGTGTACGAGGAGACCTTGGAGAACGTGACACCACCGTCGGTACTCTTCCAGAGTCCATTGCCACTGCGAGCTCCGAAATAAAGGATCTTGGAGTTGGCGGGATCGACGGCCAGACGCTCGCCCATCCCTCGTCCGGGCATGTTACCACCGACTTTAAAGGGCAGCTTGGAGAACGCCCAGGTAGCGCCCCTGTCGCTGCTGCGGATGATGGAACCGTTATCAGTGTCCCTATGAAAAGGTCAATTAGCTTGTCAGATCTTTCTCAAGGCGACCCAGCCCAGCAATGTCGAGACCAACCAGGCAGTCGTGTACATGCCCACGGCAGCGTAAACGGCGTCCGCGTTCCGCGGGTCGAGCGCAACCGCGTCAATGCCCCAGTTATGCCAGTTCGCATGGTCGGCGATGCCGTCCGTGACCGGCGTCCACGAATCGTCGGCCGCGTTGAGCCTGTACAGACCCCCGATGTCCGTCCGCGCGTACGCGACGCCCTTGGCTTTCGGGTGGAAGACTATGCCCGGCACGAAGCCGCCGCCGCCGCCGATCCTGACATTCTTCCACGTGAACGCGGCCTCGATCGGCGCCGCGGCTGCCGCGAGCAGCAGACGGGCTGTGGTGGAGAATTTCATCGCCAAGACACCTCCGGATCGAATTATCTCGTGCAGGGGGGATCAAGCAGATTCCGGTCACGCACCACTGGCAAGAGACTGCAGATCTTTGCGAAGTCGAGACATGATATGCTTTTATACCTATGTCGCGGCCTAGCTAAATGGCCGGAGCTCCCACTGCTTAGAAGGATAGTTCCCAGCCTTCCATCGGCGACTCGTTCCGGGCGGCGCTCCCATAGGCCATGCCCGGGAACCTGGTCGGCTTGCCATCGTGGGTATACGGATTCTGGACCCGAAATTTTGTAATCCTCTAGACGCCGTAGAGCTCGTCGCGGAGAATCGAGCGTAGTTGCCAATGACACCAGGAATTTCCACGAATTGGGGAGAGAAAAACACCAACAGCTAGTGCGGTTTTTGGGGTCACTAGACCGCATCCCGGTTTGTCGGCTCGTCCCGATTGGGACAGGATTGAGGCTCTCCGGTGTCCAAAGAGAGTTAGGCATCCGGAAATTCTCGGCAACGTCCCGCACCACAATGCGAATGAACTCTTTCCGGAATCGCCGTGCTGACGGGAAGTAGCATTGTTGGGGTTCCCCTCGCGGTTCGTCGTGACCTAACCCATACTAGACTATAGGGGGGTAAGAGCACGTTCCTCGGGCCGGCGCATGCTCGCTGCACTGTACGATTGCTTGACCGTCCGAACACGCATTCGACTACTAGCTCTTCCCAAACGGTGCTCATCCGTAGCCGCGCCCCGAAGTTTATCACATGACGCGGAGCCAAGTTACAGCTATTTGGTAGAAGATGTACCTGAAAGACAAAGGCTTCAGCTCCTCTCTGGCCCGACTAAAGTGACTTGACTGCTAGCGTTGCCGATGGCCTGAAATTGACCGTGACAATTTCTCTTCTTTAGGGCATTGCTATCCAATTCTGAATAAAGGCTTTTGTTTGATCCAATTCGGAAGCTGGTTTCGAATCTAATGCATGACCACAGTCGAGAATATAAAGTGCCTCGTCAATAGGAACAAGCCTAGCGAGACCTATCGCATCTGCCCCATCCTCCGTTCCAGGTTGAACTATATTCTTGGCCATCACAACAGAGGTAATCCTCGCAACGGTTGAGGGGAGGCCTTGGGGTGAGACTTTGATGTCTCCTCTAGAGATCACCTGGTGCTGATCGATATTGATTGGCTAGGTAGGTGGGTAGTCAAGTCACGTAAGGCAACGTTCATGCTACCTGTGACGTTTGCGATGAGGTGGTCTGACATTTGGGTCATTGTCGGTAATAGGCAGTAGTAGGTGAGGGAGGCGTCGACAGCAGCATGCCTATCCCTAACTTATTCCATGCTCACTGTGCAACGCGTCTAATCTTGCATGAGGAGGTAGAGTAACGTACAGTTCAAAGACGGCCTCTGGGAGTCGCATCCCACCACGAGGCCCTGCTCAACTAATCATTCATAGGTAGCCCAGCCGGCGATTATGTAGATAATGTACAACAGCTGTGCCAAGTAATACAGACAATACGAATGGACAAACCTCCCATCCATGGTGTACTTTTTGCCGTCTCAAAAATGCGTCCATGTTGCTACTCAGAACGCCCGAATATATGCAATGCCGCGCGGAATGGAAGTCATCCCACAGGCGAGGCGAAGCGCCCACTTGTCCCGTCCCCTCTTCTCAACGACGCCGAAACCCCGGACCCCGAATCTTGGCGTGCTACGCGCGGAAACGGAAGACGTCGTACTCCCCTTCGTCATCCTCATCTTCGTCTTCGTCATCATCCACTTCATCGCCCGCCGCGTTCTCCTTTCCGCCAGCGGCGGGGGCGGCACCAGCAGCCTTCCCACCACCACCCACAGTAGTAGTAACAGTAGGTCCCCCCCCGAGATTCGCAGCACCGCCCGCACCTGCCTTTCGCAGCTCCTCGCGGCGCTCCTTGAGCCGCCGCACTCGGCCCTCGAGCTCCTCCATCTCCTCGAACTCGGCGAGCAGGCTGGCGGCCGCGTCCTCGCGCTCGTCGGCGATGGCAGTGTCCAGCAGCTGCGTCCTGCGGCGCTCGTTCTCCTCCTCCAGCGACTTCGCCTGCTCTGCCGTGAGCGCCGGCGCCGAGATGACCGCCGCGGCCTCGTCGTACGCCCGAGGGCCGTTGGGGGCAGCGGGTACGTCCGCCGCCGCAATCTCCGCCTCGAAGGCGGCCCATTCCGCTTCATCCACCGCGCTGGTCGTGGTTGTCGTGGCGGGCGGCGCGCTGGTGGGCGCGGAGGCAGGGGGCGGCTGTTGTTGTGGATGCGGTGCCTGCTGCTGGAGGTCGATCAGAGGCGATCGGCCGGACGACAGGTTCATGGTGGGCGTCGAGTTCGACGAGCCGGAGGAGCCGCCGCTGGCGTGCGGAGTGGCGGGCCGCGACGGTATCGCGATTTCGACACCCTGGACCGGCGTCCCGGACGCCCTGCGCGAGAGCAAGGGCGGCGTCGTCCTCGTCTGCGTCTTCTCCCTTTCGGTCCCGTCCGCCCTGCTGCGCTTCTTCCGCGTCGAGTCCGAGTCCGGGTCCTCGTCGGGATCGGATATGGACTCGTTGTGTTTGCGCTTCGTACTGCCGCTGTTATTGTTGCTGATGCTGCTGTCATGTCCGGGTGGTGCTGGTGCTTGCGACTGCGGCGTCTGTGTCATGTTCTGCAGGTTCCGCCTGTGATTGGCGCCCCGTATATGCCCGTCCCATAGCGCCTCCGACTTGACGGCCTCGTGGCACAGCTTGCAGAGCAGCTTCCCGGCGTCCGAGTAGGCGGCGTGCGGGTGCTTAATGCGGTTGTCGACGCGGTGAGCGCGCAGGAGGGCTCGGGCGTCTGCCATGTCGGATCCGGGGTGTGCCTTCTTGGTGTATCGGTTCTGGGTTATCGGTTCAGACTCAATCGGGGTGGTGGGAGGTGGTTGTTGTCTGGGTAAATAGCCTGATGGCTCGATAGGTTGGTTCATAGAGAGTTTAGGGGTCCCCAGTCCACACAGTCTAGCGTACTAATCACCCGGGAACAGTGGATAGTAGATAGAGAGCTAGGCGAGTTAATTGCTGGTTGTGGCTGTAGCTTGGAGCTTGTTGGAATAATGGAATTCCAGCCACAGCTACGTCAGAAGCGTTACATGGTACGGTTGCCCCGCCCCGCAACTGAATCAAAATAGTACCTATATGTGTATGTATGTACAATCGGGTCTAATTTTAATCCCTGGACGGCCCTTTTCAAATTACATTAAATATTCAAAAATCAATAACATAACAACCATAATAATTATTAAAAATCGGCTTTTTGTATTAAATACAGTATTTAATACTTAATAAGGCCGTAATTTTTTTAAGTAAACGTAACCGTTTAAATATAGTTATAACCAATTTGTAGAAAATATATGGTTTAATTTTCCGTCATCTTGTTTCGATGGTATATTTTATTTCGGTAATAATACGTAACCTGTATTTTCGCTTGCTTAATCGTAACTTAATTATATGTTAAATATTTTTTAATAAAAACAAATCCGGGTTTTGTAACGGTTATATAATATAAGTAATTTTTTAAGTTTTCTTTAATAACGTAAATATTTTTCCGTAATAATAACCGGCGTTATCTTTTTATAATACGATTTTAAGGCCGTATTTAACTTTTATACGTTACTAAAAAGGAATAAAATAAGGTATTAATACTTCGTTAAAGTACGAATGTTTATTTATGCGGAAACCCGAATCGAAAATAATAAAAAAACTTCGTTTAGGACTTATAAAATATCTTTAAATGTTAATTTTAATTTTTTTACTTTTAAACGATAATTTAAAGTAATTTTCGTTATATTTTTCATTAACGCCGCGTATAACGTAAACCGTACGGTTATCGTATCCGACTTCGAAAATGGTTTTATTGGATTAATATTACAGTAATTAACACGCGTTTTTGTAAGTTTTATAAAACGTTTGCTGTTTTTTTTATTTAAAAAAAACCTAAAGTTTATGGCGTACTTTACGGCGGGCCTTTCCATTACGTTTAAAGATTTTGCGAATTGTCGTCCGGTAAAACTTAATTCCGGATTTACTTGGCGTATTTAAAGTTTCGAAAAAAACGCGTCGTTTTTTAACGGTAGCTTGAATTAATCGTCGAAAAGTTCGTACCGTTATTTTAACCGGCGTTTTAAGCCTCGGTCGTGATTTGAAAGTAACAGAACGACCGGCGGCTTTTAATTTTTTATAACGGCAAATAATGTTATGGACCGTCGATTTCGGAACGTTTTCCAGGCGTCGGATTTCCGATAGCGTTTTTCCGGCTTTATATAAGGCCTAAATTGCCGTACGTTTAGTTTCCGTTAATTCGCAAGTTCCCATTTTAAGATATGGCAGTAGAATTCAAAAAGACTTTATTTTGAGGCCGTAATGGCTTTAGAAAGTGTATGGGGGTGGTAGGATTTCTGATATTTTTGGGGGAATTTTAGCGGTGTGGGCGTCCGGGGATTAATTAGACCCGATTTGTACCTACCTATTACTGTAGGTAGCTTCCCCTAGCTCCAACCCTGACAGCCTTGTTTTAACCACCTGAAGGGAAATTCCATTTCGTCCTCATTTATAGTTGCCAAGTACGATAATGCCCGAATAAATCGGCGAGTGTCTCATTTTAACCCCCGTCCACGTTCAGCTATTAAGGGCAGGGGGTTCCATGCATTTGCATAGGATCGTCCTAGCTCCGAGGCGGTAGTGCCCAGCATCGCGCGCACCATCTACTCGGACGACTTCAGAAAAGGATAGATACACCGAACATAGACACAATGGAGGAACAAGAAACCGCAAACGCCGTGTCCTCGACCTGGCCGCCGCCCCCGCCCTTCTGGAAGGACTTCACGCCCGAGAACCTGTCGCGCATCGAGGAGCTGAGGAAAAAGCGGGCCGAGGAGGCAGAGGCAGAGGGCGGCATCGATCAAGAAGATCCGGCCACGAAAAAGATCCGCGGCCTGCCCAGGGAGCTGCGCAACCTGCAGCCACCGCCGGAGCCCGAGACCGGGTCGTGGCGGGTCTTCGACGCCACCTACCGGCTCGTGGACGAGCTGCCGCGCCTCGAGGACCAGGGCGTCCGCCGCCTGTTCCCGAACCCCGAGGAGCGCGACCAGGACGGCAAGCACTTCGACCGCGCCACCATCCTCAAGCGCCTCGCCAAGTCGCTGCTGCTGAACTTCCTCGAGCTCACGGGCATACTGGCCATCAACCCGGGTGCCGTAGGTTCTCTTTCGCTCCTACTCTTTCCCTCTTCTCCTTTCTCTTGGTGATGTCTAACCCTCGCTACGCGTCAGGCCGAGGAGAAGATCACCGACATCCGCGACCTGTTCATCAACTTTCACCACCTGATCAACGAGTACCGGCCGCACCAGGCGCGCGAGTCCCTCATCGCCTTGATGCAGGCCCAGCTGGACCGCACCCGCGCCGAGACCAACGCCATACGCGACGCCAAGGAGAAAGTCGAGCGCGTGCTGGAGGGGCTGGGGAGCCTGAAGGGCGACGACGGCACGGTCAAGGATCCCGTCGCCAAGCGCCCCTGGGCTCGCGACAACGAGACGTGGGCGGCCTTGGCGGATGAGCTCATCTGAAAAGCACTATAATCAAATGTGGTACGAACGAGCTAGGGAGGGTTGCATCTAGATGGCGCAGGCATTGAGGGCATTTACGATATCAGGTTGGATTGAAGCTATCATGTGGACGGACATGGGCGCATGTGCAGGAAGCAAGCGGTTATGATACCCGGATGTCAACTAAATGGTGGAGCTCTGAAAGATGCTTGTGCGACTAATGCCTGGTTGCCTGGGGCAAATGGTCACTAGACGTACCTAGGGGTAAGGCAATATGCATTATTAAGAGAGCAACACTTCGACAAAGCCTGTGGTGGTGTGATGGTACGTGGTCTCAGCAGGTGCCTGGCAAATGAACGAAATATTGACTGAATAAGATATGACACAGCTTCAAAGGCAGTTCGTACTCTCTTCAGTAGACTGGCAGGCCCAGGTGACGCCCGGTTCTGGCTTCCTTTTTTCTTCCCGCTTTTATATGTATACACACACATATAAATATAACAATGGACTTGAAGCCGATACCCGGACCGTATCCCTATTATTATGTATGTTACTTTGTCTATTCCCCTCATAACGGTCATCCCCAGAAATCTCTTAGATTCCTTGCGTTGAATAAGGCACTGGAGACAAGCACCTAACAGGCCAAACGGCTTTATTCACCAGGTATCATCTTCTCTCAAACCGGCATCGCTATGCATCTATGCATCGTACCAGGACCAAACAACAAACACCACCACGCCACTTCCCTTCCCCTCTCCGGCCAGCTTCCCCCTAACCACCGGCCATCATCACACGCATCTCCTGTCCAGTCTTACTGTTGCTTCTTCACGTCCGGTCGCGTCACCACATACGTCGGCCCACCCCCCAGCTCACATGATGCTGCACGGGATGGGAATGCAGCAACATTGGCAGTCGCCGCAGTCGATGCACCGGGTCCTGCCTCCCGTCGCCTCCGCCGGCTTGACGATGCCCTCGATAGTCGACGAGGCGGCGCTGCCGGGGCCGTTGTTGCGGTCCGCGAGCGTCGAGGAGCTTCCGCATGCCATTGTGGATGGTGGGTCGTGCGTGGATAGGCAGGCGGGTGAGTGCGAGAGTATGGATGGATACGAGCGTTTGTCTAGCCTACTTGGCGGACGTGTCTCGGGAAGTCTGGCGGTGACTCTGTTAGTTTTAGTTGGATTTTCCTCCCCTTGGGCTGTTGTCGACTGTAAATAAGGGAAGGGTGTACGTGTCGCATTACCTACGTCGGCGTGCAGATGCGGTGTGGTATTGGCGTTGGTGAGAATGCTTTAGATAGGATTATTCTAAGGTTATCGAGATGGGGTAGATGGAAACAATTGCAAATCGGCAGATCCTTGCGGACTTATGAGCCGCTGCACATTTCCACATCCTTCTCGCGTCGAACGACGCCAAACATGTTCCGCGCAAGCACTCAGCCACTGCAGCTCAACCAGCCAATCGCCGGGTTTTGCAGAGCCTCTTGTCAAGCTGTGCAGCCCCTGAAAGCTTGAAGTTGAGACCACGGAACCCCTGTACGTTGTCGTCATACTATGGGGAAGCGCTGTCGCTTTTGATTGGTTGATATATGCTACGTACGGCAAAGCATATGCCGAGCCTTAATAAGTACTTGGTAGTAAGTACTACGTCCTAGCTTAGCTTATAACCACCACTTCGTAAACGATTATTCCCGTTCAAAGATTAACTTAATTGATATTATTTTCCGTTATTTTATTGTTCAAATTTTTAAAATAGGGAAATTCTCGGTATGTCGGTTCCAAACTGACCAAGTAGCAGGTTCCCCTGGGAAAGTCCATTCCACGAGTTCTGGCAGATGGCTTCGGCATGCAGGCAGCACCTATTACCTACTTACCTACACATCGGCCGAGTCTGCAGGTAGTACTGACCGCACACGTCGAACCTCGAACAGAAACAAGGCAGAGCTAATGCAGGATCCACGGACTGCGAACATATCTTTTCCCATCCTTGCCTACTGACTTCCCTCTTTTTACATGATGGAGTGGTTAAATGAGGTGATGTGGCGTTCTTTGATAGGAAGCTGAAAAAACTCTTTGTTAGACATCGAGCCAAACTCGAACTTAGGATATACATCTCCAATACGTCAACTCCAGTATCTCAGTCACTCACCTTCTAGCAAATTGGCATCATACATAGGGGGTTGTAGCAACCAAATAAATCTCATTCTGTTACCTGAATTATTTTGAAAATTTTCTTGTGCTAAATCGTTGCATTCAATATCCACTAGGCTAGATCGTTATAAGATCCGTTGGAATTGATCCGTATGGCTAGTAATCTGCATATATCGCGCCTTAAGGGAAGGACACTGTAGGAAATTGGCGACTGTAGGGCGACAAATGTTAAGTGTACCTGAAGGATGTAAGGAGACTTTTGCCAGCAAAAGTATATGGAGGAAGTCTCGAGCAAGACTAAGGGAAAACTAAAGGTATGTCTGAAAAATGTTAATTCAGCTATGTCAAAGCTATGGACTTCCTGCAACAGCTAGGGAAAAGCAGGGCTATATATATTCGGGAATAACTTTATGCTTAAACAGATAAATCACTTATTAATCCACCTATCCATATTATTCAGGAAGTAAATAATAGGGGTTGTTTTATAAAGTGTTTTATAAGGTGTTTAATTTGCCGATACGGTTTCTGCTTAGCCCCAAACGTCGGATTCCGACAGCCCTTTTTAAGGTATATATATTTAACTATAAATATGTATAGCTTATAAAACAGGAATTCGGTAAGTGGTTCGATTAGATTTACGTCCATTTAAAAGGAATATATAGATGGTTCGATATATAACATTTACTTCCACCTTAAAGAAATATATAAATAATTCGATCTATAATATTTACGTCCACTATTATTAATTATAAGTAATAAAACCGTTACGGTAAAATTTCCACTTATATACTGTTATATATTAATAAAATTAAGCTTTAAAATAAGGTTATCCAAAATCCTTTTATTAAATGGTTTCGTTAAAATATTAGCAAGTTACTTTTTAATATATATATAATATATAGCTGCTTTTTTATCCTTTATAACTTAACAGATAAAATGGTATTATATATCTATATGCTTCGATTATTTATGGTATTCAGGATTTTCTGATAATTTCTTTACAACTTCGCTATCAGTTAAAACCCCTAGAAACTTAACTATATATCCTAAGTTAAAGTAATTATTTAAATAATAAAATATATTACTTAAATATATAACTTCCTTTATAACGTCTCTTAAGCCTATATATTCGGCTTTACAGATACTTAAAGCTACTATTTTTTAAAACTGGAAAATCCAGTTAATAAAGTTATTAACCTTTATATTTCCTAGGCAAGCTATATAGCTTAATGTTAATTTTCGGTTATTTATATCGTTATCTTAATTTAAATCGGTATATACCTTTAATTCAAGGTTACCGCTGCAGTTATATAACAATCCTATATTTAGGTATTTTAATAAATAATCCCAGATTTTATTTAACTTTTTAAAATAATCTGGACTAAGATTTAATATAAATTTAGCATACATACAAACCGCAAAGGTTATATCCGGCTTAGTTTTTAAAACTAGGTATAATAAAAAACCGATTTGCTTTCGATATCTATTAATATCTTTTTTTAAAGCAGTTGTATTATTTTTAACCAATTTAATATTACTAGTTAAAAAGGTATTCCTTAGCTTAATATCAAGGTTATTTTTGATATTATATTTATTAAAATAAGGCAATATACCGGGACTTAGGTCCGGGCTCGGATAATTAATAGCTTTATATTACGTATATATTTTTAAAAGTTTATTTTCGCTAAGCGTAACCCTATTATCAAACTTTATCATAATCTTAATACCATATAATACAAACTGCGTTTAAATTTATTACTAAATGCACTTACGAAAACATTTTTTGCGATTTTGTATTAATTAAAACTAGGTTACCCTGTTTTAATTCATTATTTAAAATTTTTTTGGTATATTTACATTAATATATCTTTATAGTTTTATTATAACGTCCCATACAAGCTTATCGGATACATAAGCTCGTCGGACACTTTCTAGCACCTTGCAATAACAAATTCAAATAACTTAATAATAACATATCGCATTAATTAAAATTAATCGGATTCTTTTTCGTTAGACGTATTTATAACTTCGTTACAAGTATGCGTATTATGTCCAGGCTTGCTATAAATGCCATATTTCCGTTCCTTGGTTTCAACCCTTTTGCAATAACCCCTTCTAGCTGCTGTTAGCTGCAATTTTTCACCACCTCTTTTTTTTTAAGCCAGAAAAACTTATCCTTTTTGTATAGTAAGTGTTCCTTTTTTTTGAAAACGTTTATTTTTGGTCCTGCGACATTTATTTAAGATATGGTTCGTTTTGCGTAATTGGGCAGTTTCTTTTTGAAGAAGAACATTTTCGTGTAAAAGTAACAAGTTATTTTTAGTTAAAAAATTAACCGATTCAGCCATTTTTTGTTTTAACGTATTACCCTGCGGAATTCCAATTTTTCTTTGCAAATAACGTCCTTGTTTCGTTACTTCTTTAATATTTTTAGGGGTTTTCGCGGGCGGGGAACGAATAGAACCGGCAGAGGTTAACGGGGAGACGGTCGGCGTAGGCAAAACTGGAGGAACCTCCAATTCGGAAAGAACGTTATTAAGATCGAATGGAATAAGACCAGCTTTTGCAAATCCAGATTTGATATTATTGGACGTTATGGCAGCTTGGAACGCGTCGTAGAAACCGGCGAGGAAATTTTTTTTAGTAATATGGGTATGATGGCGTCGCATTAGGTTTTCGATATACCGCGAATAAGCGCGTTTTAAAACAGAAAAATAAGATATATCAAAAGGTTGAAGCCGATAGGAAGAATGTACGGGCATGTAAAGAGTAATAATGTCGTGGTTGGCGCAGTATTTTTCGAATTTTATCAAATGGTGGTTTTTATGGCCGTCGAGGATAAGGAAACGTTTCGAACCTTTCGTATACGTCCGAATATGTTTATCGAAATGTTAAATTTATTTTAAACCTAATTCGTTTGTTATCCAGTTATTATGGCTTATATTAAGTTTTTAATTGGTCGGTAATTTACTATCGCGATATCAGAACCCAAAATAATTTTTTCCCGTTATAATAATAAATAGCGGTAAAGCCCAATTTTGGGAATTAATAACTTAAATAATTATAACCCATTTTTTATTCTTTTGTTACGTTTATCTAAATTTTCCACGTTTTTCGGTACTGGTAATTATTATACCTGTTGCTATAAGAAGCCCTATTAAAAATCCTGTTTCGTCGAAATTGTAAATATCCTTTTTTGCGATGCCGTATTTTGCGATAGTAGCCCGGACAAGCTCGAACCATTTACGAAACGTTTCTGGATTTTCGCATAAAACCCGTTAATGATCGATTTTCCGATTTAGACGCGTCTGGAGTTTTTTTTTGCCGCCTAACAAAGTTCGACGTCTAGTTAACTCCAACGCGCCCTACAACGCATTAAGCAAATAACAGATTCGCTATATCTTTAACGTATTAAAGCCGGACAGGAAATACTCGCGTATCGAGATTAAGGATACGGTCGATAATAAATTGCTTTTTGGTCGGCGTTAATTTTCGCAAATTCGAGATAATATCGGCTCGGGAAGATTTGCCGTAAATTCGATTCTTTAAAGTAAATAAAGGGACTTTATATATAGAACTAAGCCGTCTAAAACTAAGTTTCGGGTCTCGTTTTTTAGCCTGAATGGCTAGGTTCATTCTGGCTTTTTTTGTAAGGCGTTCCATATTGTTGGTGTTGAGATATGGGCAATTGAAGATAGGTGGTAAGAATGGCTAAAAAAGTGTCCGATGAGCTTGTGTGTCCGATGAGCTTGTGTGTCCGATGAGCTTGTGTGGGACGTTAACGGTTTATATTTATCTTATTACTTAAATAAAAGATAACAGGATTTATACGGTCCAACTTTATAACCTTAAATAATTCGTAAGTTAATAAATTTATAATTTTAAATAACGGATTTATTATTAATATATTATTTATATGGCATATAATTATTATTATAGTTTCTTTATTTATAAATATACCTTCGTCGTATAAAAACGTTATAAATCCATACTTTATTAATATGCTAGCTAGGTATTTATACCATAACTTAAGTAACTGCTTTAATCTGTATAAAGCTTTATTTAATTTAGCTATTTTATTTTTATATATAATTTCTAAATAAAAGCTTTCGGATAACCGTATATATATCTTTACGTTTATATTAAAGTAAACGAAAACGTTCTGTACGTCGAATTATATAATATGCCAGCTTTTATTAACAATTATAATCAATATTAAATACCATGTTTTTAATCTGGCTGTTATAAAAAAGGCTTTTAAGTAATTAATACCTAATTATTAATTAAAACCTTATACGATAAATTTAACTTTAAATTTTTTACTTTTTCTTTTATTAACAACCCAGTTAAATTTAATAAAATTTATATTCATTATAAGCTTGGATTTAAATAACTAACGGATCTTTATAACCTTTTTACTTGGGGGTAAATCGGTTATAGTACGTATTCTGACGTTTTAATTTTTTAATTTTAACTTTATAAGTTGTTAATTAAAGGTTTTTATTAATACCTAATATAACTTGCTTAAAGGTATTAAGTTTTGTTATTAAAGTTATTAATACGAAATCAACTTTACCTTTTTTTTAAAAGCTAATAATTAATTCGATAATAACGTATTTTCGACCGTATATAGGATATAATTTGTATTTACTTTAATATAGTTTTCGACTGGTTAATTTATTCGTTACCTTTTATTTCTATTATTATTATTAATAGATATACTGTTATTATTAATAAATATACTATTATTAAGTCTTTTATTTAACTTTAAAAACGACTGCGTAACCGTTGATATAGAAGTTAATATAAAGGTTAAATTGTTACCTTTATTTTTAACTGCAGCTGCTATAACTGCTTTAATATTATATCTTTTTTTTAAATTATCAATATTTTTATAATTAAAATTATCAGTTAAATTAACTGGTATATTGTTATTTACAGCTGGAACCTGCTAATTTATAGCTGGTATGGATTAATTTTGACTGCCTGCTTCTTTATTTTGGTTATAATGGTATTATTGCAAAGTTGGTTTATTTTGTAACGCAGGAAGGTTTTTTTTAACTATATTTTCCGTATCAGAAGCTTTTAAAACTTTTAGAGCTTCCAAAGCTTTTTTAAAGCTATATTTATTATTAAGTAACCTTATTAAATTAAATTTTTCAAGGTATAATATAGCCCCTTTTTCAGCCCTTATTTCGGCCTTTTTATTAACTGTAATCTTATTATTAACCTTATTATTACTAATAAAGTAATTTTTTAATATATTAACGTTCCGTGATTATATAAAACGTTTATTATTTAAATCCTATATTTTATAACAGTGATTTTGGGTACCATAACTTATAATAACTTTTTTATTAATATGGGAATTTAATTTATGCTTATATTTATTCGTATTATAATATATTATAAATCCTTACGTATATATATAATTTATATAAGGCTTATAGCCGTAATAAGCTTCAAAAGGTATTTTATAATCTAATATTTTATAGGGTATACGGTTATATATATATATAACAGCTAATAAAGCTTTACCTTAAAGGTATTAAGATAATTTAAACTTAATTAAGAAAGCTTTAATTTTATTTAATAAAATAAGATTTATTCGTTTGATTAAATTATTAAGTTTTTTCGTATATACGGAAATAATATAATGTAATATACCGTATTTATTTAAGTATATTTCGAATCGGTTATTAATATATTCGGTTCCGTTATTAGTAAAAAACTTTTTAATTTTACTGTTAATTTAATTTTCAGCCTGTAACTTAAAGTTATTAAAAGTTTTTAAAGTTTTTAATTTGGAAATTAACAGCTTAATTTTAAAATATCTGCTTAATTTATTAAAGAACGTTATATAATATTTATATTTATTATATATATTTAACAGTAAACCTTTTATATTATTATAGATTTTTTTATTAATATTATATTCCCTTTTGTTATTAAATACCTTATTTATATTTTTATATTTTTTAACTTAGAAGCATATATCGCATTTTTAGTTTTTGAAATTTATAAAGTTTTGCTTAGGTATTTTTATATTATTTTTGATTAGGAATTCGACTAAAGGTTTTAGAAATATATAACTTAACCTGTTATGCCAGGTTATTAACTGGTTATTTTCGATAGTTTTATTATTTAAGGTTGATATAACTTTTTAATTTTTATTATATTCAGCTTGGAAAGGTATATAATATAACTTTTTTATGGTATTTTTAAGTTATTAATTAAAATGTAGCTTTATCGAAAAATTTTATATTTATATCCTCGTCGATCAAAATATATACTTTTTTTAATCGATTAATAGAAAAAAGATGTATATTTAATTTTGGTATATAATGTACCTTTTTTATTATATGGCTACGGCTAAACTGCATATATTTAAATCTTAAATTACTAACCCTTTTTATTTAAAGGGTATTAACTTTACCTTATTTAACGGTTTTGTTTATCCGTTTTAAATTAAAAAGGAAATTTTTATTAGTTACGATATGAAATATAGTATTACTAACGTGCTACACCACCACTCCGGACACACCACCACTCCGGACGGTTTTTAGCACATTCCAATTACCAAGCTTTAATTATCCATTTTTTAATACCAACAATATGGAACGGCTTACAAAAAAAGCGAAGATAAACCTAGCCGTTCAGGCTAAAAAAAGAAATCCGAAGCTTAGTTATAAAAAACTTAGTTCTATTTATGAAATTGCTTAATCTACTTTGCATGAACGATATAACGGTACACCTTCCTTTAGCAACTATATAGCCGAATCGCGAAAATTAACGCCGACCGAAAAGAAATCGATTGTCGACCGAATCCTTGACCTAGATACGCGAGCGTTTCCTGTCCGGCTTCAGCATGTTGAAGATATGGCGAATTTGTTGCTAGCCCAGCGCGTCGCAAAGCGCGTCGGGGTTAACTGGGCGTCGAGATTTGTTCGACGGCAAAAAAAGCTTTAGACGCGTTTAAATCGGAAGATTGATTATCAAAGGGTATTATGCGAAAATCCGGAGGTATTTCGCAAGTGGTTCGAGCTGGTTCGGGTTACAATCGCAAAATACGGCATTGCAAAAGAGGATATTTACAACTTCGACGAGACGGGCTTTTTAATGGGGCTTTTGATAGCATGCGGCATGGTAATTACAAGTGCCGAAAGACGTGGAAAACCTAGATAGGCGCAACAAGGCAATCGGGAATGGGTTACAGTTATATAAGCTGTTAATTCGCAAGGTTGGGCTGTACCGCCATTTATTATTTTGGCAGGGAAAACCTACCTTGGTTCCTGGTATCGCGACAACCTGTCAAACAGCCTGAGACCACGATAATGAGTATTCCCGAATCGCTTCCAATTGCGTATATTGATGATGGATGATGGTAACAGCTAACTGTCTTCTTCAGGGTCTCAAGGATTTAATCCCTCATATAAATCAGCTGTTACCCCTCTTCCTTCCACCCGTCAGCACGA
>QJOB01000076.1:0-187548 GCA_004155035.1 Monosporascus sp. 5C6A | reverse complement strand
ATGGATGATGGTAACAGCTAACTGTCTTCTTCAGGGTCTCAAGGATTTAATCCCTCATATAAATCAGCTGTTACCCCTCTTCCTTCCACCCGTCAGCACGACGTACGGCCCGATTCCTTCCGACCTTAAGCCACAGTATCTGACACACCCCCTAGTGAGGCCATCGCAGACCTCGCTGGCGCTTACTACATCAGGATCATCAGTGGCTTAGGCCCTTCCGAAGCCGATCTAAATCGCTTCCTGTCAGGAACTCCTGCGTTACCTTACGTTCCATCTGACGTGCCATGATCCTCTCGCGAAGCTTATCTTCCTTCTTGATGGATTCTAACCATTGCGTAATCTTTTCCATCCTTAAAAGCTTTACGAACCTTTCATGCGCGTTACCTGTAAGCGACTTCGTAAGACCGTCGGTTACCATGCCGTTCGTTTCCTGCCACCTGACCCGTACGTTTCCTTGCAAACATTCCTGCCTTAACTAGTAGTTATACACCTCGACGTGCTTCAGCTTCGTTACTAGCTTTAGGGCGTCTTTTGTAAGCAACCTGAGAGTTTGTTTGTTATTATAGTCCATCGTAAGAGGGTGATCGAGTTCTAAGGTTAGTGCCTTTAACAGCTTACTTAAGAACAACCTTTCCTTAGCCGTCTGGCTTAGAGCTAATAGCTTAGCTTTAGTCGTACTTGTAGTAACTGTATCCTGCTTGTTCGCTCTTTATCTTACAGCTCCGCCGAACAGTGAGATAACGAACCTTTGAGAGCTTTTCCGATCGACTGAGTTATTAGCGAACGAAGCGTCACTTATACATACCATCGCCTAAGCGTCTCCATTACTTCCGTACCGAATTGAGAGATTACGGGTATGATACAGGTACCGAATTACCTTATCTGCAGCTTCGTGATGGACGTTTGACGGATTGTGATTAAAACGTGACAGTCGCGAGGCGGCGAACGCAACGTCAGGGCATGTGGAAATGGCAGCGAAGAGGATTAAGCCGACTTTTTTCTGATATAGCTCTCGCTGCTTATTCGTTGCCCTTCCTTCGAACGGAAGAAGTTCATGCTGATCTATAGGGGTCCGAGGAACCCGACCCGTTATATCGATCTAATACTGACCTGCCACTTTCTCGATATACGACTTCTGTAACAGCCAGATTAATCGATCGTTTCTTCGGTGCAGGATATGGATTCCTAGGAACCATTTAAGCTTTCCTAGTTCGTTAATTCTGAATCGTTTCTTTAGGTCAGCAATTATTTCTTTCGCTTCCTTTTCTTTTTTTTTCCTGTACCCTAACACGATATCGTCCACGAAGAAGAACACCACTATATCACCCTTCATTATCACACAGGGCTCCTGGGGGACCTTTCTAAAGCCTAGATCTCTGAAGGCGTTTGTAAGCGTTTTCTGCCACAGGAAGGGTAACCTCCTTAGCCCATACAAAGCCTTTTTAAGCCTAAGTACCTTCCCCTCCTTCGTAAACCCTGGAGGCATTTTTATGAAAACCTCTTCATCCAAATCGCTGTGGACGAAGGCGTTAATAGCGTTTAGTTACGTAAGCTCCAGATCGAACTTAGCAGCTATTGCAAGGATCGACCGTAGCGCCATTCCTGCTAACGTTGTTACTTTCGTAAGTAGGTTTCCAGCTTCCTGTTAATTTCCACATACCACAAGCCTAGCTTTGCACTTCTGGAACATCCTATGTTTGTCGAACTTGTATGTAAACACCCATTTGCAGTAAAGCACTTGATGCCTTATAGCTGACTTCGCAGTCACCTCTTCCCACGACCTAAAGGAGTCATGCTCTCGAAGGTAAGCCACCTGAGCTGCGTGAAACTGCTGCTTTATCGGATAATTCTCCAGCTTACGCACGTTCCTAGGTGGTTCTGCAAGGTCCCTTCGATGTAGAGAGAACTTCTTCCCAGCAGCGAACGCTCCCATCCAAGAGCTGGCGATCTTATAATCGCGGAAGCTGTAAAACCTTTCCTTTTCCTGCAGGACTCGCAATTCGTCCTCACAGCGTAAGGCTTCTTTTACGTTTTCAACCTGCTGATCAGGCTGTCTAACCGTCAAGCCGACGTAATTAACGTACGGGGTCCTTTCTGTTAGCTTGGATGGCTGTGGGAAGTCATCCCAGCCTACTTCTTCAAGGTCTGTTCTGTATCCCACGACGATTTCGTCTTGAACGCTCTTGTTCTCGGACTGCTGTTCATCCGAAGAGGCATTGGGCTCATCCTCGTCTCCAACAACTTCCACTTCTGAATCGTCTTCTTCAAGGATTGCCTCGTTAACTGCTAGTTTTTCAGGTAGCTATACCTTAGCAACTAGATCTTCAAGATTCCTGACCATCTCCTCCGAACGCTCCAACGCATCCTTCCTGCTGAAAAACTCCATCTCGTTGAAGATCACGTCTCTCGTTGTAATCACCTTCCCAAGCTCTGGTACCCATACCCTATATATATTCGTGGAGTTATACCCCACGAGGTACCCGATATATGCTCTAGGGTCCAGCTTTTGCAACTTACTTGGTTTGTGATTCGGATTAAGCTTCAGTGCGTAACACATGCAACCATAGGCCTTGAGATGGGCTAACTAAGGTGTTCTAGGGCCTGATATCCCATCCTTCTCAGCCAGGTAAATGTACACAACTTCATATGGCGTTTTCCACTTGAGGGCAGCTGTTGGGGTCCTGTTGTAAAGGTAGGCAGCGCAGCTAACAGGCTCTTTCCACAGGTTATGCGGTAGCTTCGATCCAATCCTCATGGCGCGTGCTTTCTCCATCACCACACCCCCCGAGCGCTCTGCGCCTCCATTCTGAGCGTGCGTATACGGAGCAAAAGGCTCGACAAGGATCCCTTCTGAACGCAGCCATCTAATTAACGAGTCACGAGCGAATTCCATATCTCCTCGAATGAACTTCACTCGGAACCCAAAGTGGCTCTTAACCCAACCTACATAATCCTTCAGAATACGTAAGTTCTCATCCTCTCTTCCTGCTGTTACGCAGAAATATACTGTTGCCCAGTGTAAAGCTTCACAAGAAATCGTCAGCACCCTTTTGTATCCACGGGCTTCCTCCGAAAAATCTTGCCAATCCAAGCGCACCCTTAAGAAAGGCGTAGTTGCTCTTAAGTCTGGCTCTTTCCGTAAAGGGATTTCCTTTATCTTCGCTAAGGCACACGCCGGGCACTTTGTCATCCTAGGGCCCTTTAACAGCGTTCCGCGGCAGTAATTAGGTAAGTGCTTTAGGGGTTCTGGCCCATAGTAACCCATTCTTAAATGCTATAGCACCCCCGACCCTGGGGCTTAAGCCCTCACTTGACCTGCTGCTTTGCCTGCCTTCCTGATCACAAGGAAAGCGACTATCATACAGCTTCCGTCTTCGATCACACGTTAACCTTCCTTCTTCTTCAGGATACACAGCTCCTTGTAATCTTTACGATACCTCACGTTATTATTAAAGGTATCCCAGTAATAACCCTCCTGTTCGAGGCGCTCATACGAAACAATGTTACAATGGAAGCCCTGACAATAAGCCACTTCCTTCAACACTAGGCCCTTCTTCTTCCCACGTAAGTCTTCTATATATATCGTAACGTCCCCATAGCCGAAAATCGTCACCTCAGTATTTCCTGCAAGGACGATATGTCCTCTCGGCGCCTTCGCGAACCTCTCGAATCGACCCAAGTCGTAAAACACATAAATGGAGCTTCCAGAATCCAAGATCGCGCAGTTCTTCAGTAAATACTTATCTAGCACGTTAAATGCCTTATAAAACAAGCCATTCACAAAACCCTTCAAGATCTTCTTCATTCCATCCACTAGCTGTCACTTCCCCTTGGCCATTACAGATTCGAGATTCGTAAGGGCCTTCTTTCTAATCGCTTCTACCTCTTTTCGAAGCTTAACGTTTAAAGTCATCCTTTCGTCAAAAGTCTTCTGATTCCTTTCGAAAATCTTGCTCCCTAAAATGTTAACTACATATCTGCAGGTCCGCATATTATGCCAATCATTACCACACGCTCGGCAACCTTTCTTATCTCTCTTAGGGTCGCAATCCCTGTCTTGAAAGTCTGGCCCTACCCGTTTGCGTAATGGTTCCGACCGCGAAGCATTATCAGTAGGTTAATCCACCCCAGCGGGGCTCTCACCTCCGAAAGTCGTACCATACGCACCTCCTCTCACGGTTTTAGGAGTCAACTCTGACTTCTTCTGCCGTAAAGGGATCATCATTAACGTACGAGCTTCCTTACTGATGGTCCTATAAGACAGCTTATCAACTTTATTTCGAGAAATGGACAGCCGTAGCTGGTCTGCATACCACGATTTAAGTAGCCCCATTACGTTTGTAAAGTTATCCACCCACTATGAGCCGACTGATTCAGAGATGTTATGTTTTACGGCGTTTGCCATAACCACATCCCATTCCTCAAGCTACTTGTAGATATCCTTCATATTAACGTATCGTCCTTTTTCTAGGACTCTTCTATATTCAGCTCTCGCGAACTTTATCGCTTCCTCATCGCTCGCGCCGGCGTGTTCTTTAAGGCTGTTGATCCACTTCCGAGTTAATTCGGAAGCTCTCAAGCAGGGTAAATACGACCTCCCAACGGAGCCGTATATCATCGACCTCACTGCGACGAGACTTTTCTGTTGCGAATCGTATCGCTGCTTCTCGAGCTGGTATATCTGAAGGAGATTCTTATATTTCGTCATCTCCTCTTCGGAAAACTCAGCTGCGGTATCTGCGTCTTCATTAACATCTTCGATCGAAGGATAAATAAGCTCTGCAACAGGTGATTCGTTCGATTCGGGATCATATAATCTAACGATGTTTCTGGGCGTGCGGCTAAAAAGCTCTTCCCACCACGCATCCCATTCGCCGGAATCTTCGAGCTTCGCTCTCATGACGGGTACTTGACTGTTGCTCATCGTGATCCGTTTCAATTAACTGTTTGGCATCTATTGTGCTAACAGAAGAAGTAGTTTCTAGGGGCAAATATGATGAATCTAGAGAACCTCGCAAACCGGGCTCATAACTGTCAAACAGCCTGAGACCACGATAATGAGTATTCCCGAATCGCTTCCAATTGCATATATTAATAATGGATGATGGTAACAGCTAACTGTCTTCTTCAGGGTCTCAAGGATTTAATCCCTCATATAAATCAGCTGTTACCCCTCTTCCTTCCACCCGTCAGCACGACGTACGGCCCGATTCCTTCCGACCTCAAGCCACAGTATCTGACACAACCCATTACCAGCCGATTGGAAGGTCGGAATTAGTTATAATAGCTGGACAACGAACGAATTGGGTTTAGAATGGATCCAGCATTTCGATCAACATACTCGAACGCGTACGAAAGGAACGAAACGCCTCCTTATCCTCGACGGCCACGAAAGCCACCATTCGATGGAATTCGAAGAATACTGCGCGAATAACGACATCATTACTTTTTGCATACCCTCCCATTCCTCCCATCGGCTCCAACCTCTTGACGTATCCTGCTTTTCCGTTTTAAAACGCGCTTATTCGCTTTATATCGAAAATTTAATGCGACGCTACCATACCCATATCGCGAAAAAAGATTTCCTCGCCGGTTTTTACGACGCGTTTAAAGCTGCCATGACGTCCGACAATATCAAAGCTGGATTCGCAAAAGCTGGGCTTGTTCCATTCGACCCTAATAACGTCCTTTCCGAATTAGAAATTCCTTTAGTTGTACCTACGCCGACCGTCTCCCCACTTACTTCCTTCGATTCCATACGTTCCCCTCCTGCGAAAACCTCTCAAAATATCCAAGAAACAAAAAGACGGGCGCGTTATTTACAGAGAAAGATCAGAAATCACCAGGGGAGCTCGCCGACAAGAATGGTTGAATCGGTTAATCTTTTGACAAAAAGTAACTTGTTACTTTTGCACGAAATTGTTTTTTTTTGGGAAGAAACTGCCCAATTACGCGAAACGAACCACATCTTAAGTAAACGTCGGAGGACCAAAAATAAACGTCTTCAAAAAGGAGGAATACTTACTATCCAAGAAGGACAAGCTTTTCTGGCCGAAAAAGAAAGGGGTGGTGAAAAATCCCAGCTAACAGCGGCTGAAGGTAGTCGTCGCAAGAGGGTTGAGACGAAGGAACGGAAGTGTGGCGTTTGCGGCAAGCCCGGATATAATGCGCGTACTTATGAAGAAGCTGTAGATACGTCTAGCGATGAAGAATCCGATTAATTTGTTTTGATTTGATGTGTTATGGTTGTTTTATTTAAATTTGTTGTCGCAAGGTGCCAAAAACCGTCCGGAGTGGTGGTATGTCCGGAATGGTGGTGTAGCACGTTATTAGTTATAAGATGAATTACATTATGGCTGTTTTTTTCCATATTTTTTGATTTCAAATAAACGTATCGTTTATTAGTTATATTCAAAGAATTATATAAGGATTAACTTATATTAAGCTCGTTATTTTTACCGGTATCCAAACCTTTATTAAGAATTAGGCAGGAAGGGTTACTTAAATTATTTATTATTATAATAAATCCAAAAGATAAATTCGAAATATAAGTAAATTCCGAAAAAAATTCGGAATATAAGTAAATTCCAAAAAGGAATTCGAAGAATGAATTCGAATGGGGTCTGGATTCGAAATGCGATTTCGAAATAGGATGATTATTGGAAAAGTTATTTAAACTTTTCCAAATGGGCAGATAAGGATGGTCGGATGAAGCTGGGAATTTGACAGCAGGTAAAGGCGATTTCGACGATTTTCAGAGTAAAGAAATGGAGTAAATCGGTAAAGGTTTAACCGAAATATGGAAAAGTGAAGGTATTATTGTTAATAGCGGAAGCGATTAACAGGGTTTCATAACCTGTAGGAAATTAGCGACTGTAAGGCGACAAATATTAAATGTATCTGAAGGATATAAGAAGACTTTTGCCAGCAAAAGTATATAAAGGAAGTTTCGAGCAAGACTAAGGGAAAACTAAAGGTATATCTGAAGAATGTTAATTCAGCTATGTTAAAACTATGGATTTCCTGCAATAGCTAGGGAAAAGCAGGGCTATATATATTCGGGAATAACCTTATGCTTAAGCAGATAAATCACTTATTAATTTACCTATCTATATTATTCAGGAAGTAAATAATAGGGGTTGTTTTATAAGGTGTTTTATAAGGTGTTTGATTTGCCGATACGGTTTCTGCTCAGCCCCAAACGTCGGATTCCGACAGACACTATCCCCAGCTTATCTAATTACTACCAATAAGTTATATATTCAGATCTCGGCCGTTTCTGTGGGCATCTGCCTAAGCTTTGTATGGGTTGACATCCCGAGATAGTCTCGCCAAACTTGATTTGGCATCACTAAATGCTAGTAACGTCGATCTCTTAGGCGGCGACAGACGCGATGCCGCCGCATGTACCACAGTATTAGATAAAGTAAGACTCGCTAAGTAAACAATGAGACGGTGCGGCGTGCACATATTAATATACTGGCATTAAAAACCGCTGCTAAGTGCGACGCCTATAATAATCAGTATCCCCGCCCCCCGT
The DNA here is from genome assembly GCA_004155035.1 of Monosporascus sp. 5C6A. Classification (NCBI taxonomy): domain Eukaryota; kingdom Fungi; phylum Ascomycota; class Sordariomycetes; order Xylariales; genus Monosporascus; species Monosporascus sp. 5C6A. The sequence goes on along the minus strand of QJOB01000076.1, from coordinate 180,008 downwards.
TTCCGTACAAAGGGAGTTCGTTACCTAAGAGGGAGTGCAACGTCGCAGGAGGGTATTAATCTTCCTTGATTGTATCCGGCATCGGTTTCGTCAGGTCGGCTTGTTGTCATGTCGGAACTCTCCAGAGATCTAGTCCGTGCCCATCGTCAGATGGCCGTTTCTACCTCTCCCGCCTGTCAACTCGGAATATTACATCTGACACCATTTACCAACCACGCTCCTATCGGTAGCGGAGGCTCTGGGACCAGGGCAGATTCCAAGTAAAAGTGATATATGTTATTGGAGTCTTCCCTCTGAACATAAAGCCGTAGGGATATTGTCAGGTGCCATGATGGTAACCCCTTTCTAGGGCCCAGGGACCCACCAATATAAGTCCCGTTCATGTATATATAAAGGGGCTTCGCCTCCAATAATTTGGAAAAGGCAGGCATTAATGGTTATCTATTTATTACCTATACTGCGAATTACCAGCTAAACTCTTTTTTCTATCTTTTACTTCGTACTTCCTCTATTTTCTCTAACATGTGAATACCTCTACCTACCCGTACGGACCGCTAAGCAGAAAATAGTTTACAGCAACCAACACGCGAAAACATAACAAAATAGCAAGATACGGAACGATTTCCATACGGGCTATTAACAGCCAGTTCGAAAACTTCTAGATAATGGGGTTAGGAACATCCTCCGAGTTACCGGTTGTAGATCAAATCCCAGAAACTATCGCTTCGTTATCGGAAAAGAAACTAAACCGTAAAATCCAAAAAAAAAGCTATAAAAGAAGCGATAATATTTAGCAATTTTGAAAAAAGGAAAAACCCCGCCTTTTAAATTAAATAACGCTAACATAACAAATAACGACAGATTCGTAAAGCAAGGCCGTAATAAAGATTAATTTAAGTTATCGCTACCTAATATACAATATAAAGGATTTTTCCAGACGGAATTAACGAAGTTTTTTATTAATTTAAAAACCCGTTTTACGTTATTAAGGGTAAATTTCGTTACGGATATAACGAAAGTAATATACGTTAACACCTATTTCGAAAACCCGTATATTAAACGGTAATTAAAATTCTTAACGATAAAAAAAATAATAATCCGGAATTCTTAATATAATAAAAATTTAAGGCCTAGTTAGAAAGTAATATCGGAAATAAAGGAACCCGTAATTTTATTATTTATATCCAATTAACGAAGATATAATAATAATCTAAAAAGAAATTTTCAGTTTTTTTAAAGCGATACGAAATAATTAAGGTAAAAAATTCCGATAACTTTCTAGAAAAAATACGGGTTATACGATTGTTATTTAAACTTACTTCCGAATTATATAACGAAATTATTAAAAGTATTATACTAAAAATAAAAGGAAAGCTAATTACGAAAATATAACAAGCTGAATTTATTTTAATTATTATATACGAAACAAATTTAATTAAAGAAAAATCAAATAAGGAAATTAAAGGGGTTATATCGACCTATAATTAAAATTATAACGGGTATACAGTAACAAACCGGAAACCGCCCGGTTTTACCAACTTTACCGTTTTTATTAAAAAAGAAACTAATACGAAGTTTATATCGAACCAAATAAAACGATATAGAAAGTTCGCAAGTTCCGTACGATACTTTTATTACAGGAAGGAAAGGTATGTAAAACCCGATTACCTTAAGGTAAAATGTCGCCGGTATGGAAAGTTTAGATATTAAGCAAGAAATTGTTCGTAAGATAACAGCAATAGCTTTACCGGGGCAAATAAAATACCAGTTAAGGCGCAAAAGGTTTAGGTTGCAAAATAAGGACGCTTAGTTTTTCGGCCCAGATTCAAAGTAACGGTACGGTTTCGAGTCGGAAAAGAATAGGTAATTTGTAAAAGCTTAATAAATAATAGCAGCAATTACGACTTAATACCAAAAAAGGTATTTCTAGAACTAGTAATTTAAGGATTAAAAAGAAAAACAATAATAAGCGGCGTTTTTATAATAGGCGCCTTATTAAGGAAATTTAATGCGTTAACCGAAATAATAAACGATTAAAGGACGAAACGGAAAATACAAAGTAATTTTTACGTTTTAGAAAACCTTTAAAATTACGATATAATTCTAGGTTTCCTTTAAGGTAATACTGCCGATTCGGACCTAGATTTTAAAAAGAAGTTATGGTATTTTTAATTAAAAAAAAGATATTACTTTAATTATTACGAAAAAGAAAATACGGAAGGTAACGAAAAAATTTAAAGGTATAATAGCCTTAATATTGATAAACGTACTAAAAGTGTACTATATATAAACAGATAAAAAAAGAACGATAAAAAGGAACTTATTATTACGATTCCGGAAAGTATTAACGGCGGAACAGCATTTCCTTCCGAATATTAAAATTTTTAAAATATGTTTGCCGTATTTTTTGCGGGAATTTTTCCTTAATATTATTATATGGAATACCGTATCGATTTTGAAAACGGATAAATATTATTTTAAGGATTAATATATCCTTTTTCGAAAAAAAAAACAAAAAATACTGCGGAAATATATAACGTAAGCCCTGGCTAAAAGATGGATTCGATTTTTCTATAGCCCAATAAGGACGCCTATTTTATTCGTTCTTAAATTAAAAGATAAGTTACGGTTATGCGTTAACTATCGAGAATTTAATAAAATTATCCGGAAAAATAGGACGGCGTTACCGTTCGTTAATAAAATACTAGATAGGTTTTCGAAGGCGGTGGTATATACCAAGCTGGATTTAAAGGATATATATTACCGGTTACGTATTAAAAAAAAAACGAGTAAAAAACGGCTTTCCGTACGAAATACGGTTATTTCGAATACTTAATAATACCGTTCGGATTTATTAACGTTTCGGTATTCTTTCAAAATTACATTAACCGTATATTAATAAAGTTAATAAATATTATTTATATCGTATACTTAAATAATATTTTTATTTATTCCAGGAACAAAATAAAGTATATATAGCATATTTACAATATTTTAAAGCGTTTTTGTTAATAAAACCTTTACGCAAACCCGGCAAAATGCGTTTTTTATATAGAAAAAGTATCGTTTTTAAAATTTGTCGTTAACTTATAAAATATTAACATGGATTTAAAAAAGGTTAAAGCGATTTAGAAATGGAAAAAACCCAGCAATATTTACGATATCCAGGTTTTTTTAAGTTTTGCAAGGTTTTACAAAAAGTTTATTAAAAGGTATTCGAAAATAACGGCTTTTTTAATAAACTTACTAAAAAAAAACCTAGCAGTCGAAAATCAAACTGGAAAGTAATAACTTATTGGTATTCCGGAAGTTAAAGATTCTTTTTATAAATATACCGTTATTTTGTTATTTCGACTTACGGTTATTTATTAAGGTAAAAACAAACGTTTCGAATTTTGCTATCGATATTATGTTTTTATAATTATATAGCAACCGATAATACTTAATAGCTTTTATATTTCGGAAATTAAAAAAAGCGAAATTACGTTATTATATTTTAAATGTTAAATTACTACTTATTACCTAGGTTTAAGTAATAAAGATATTATCTAACTTATGTGTAATATACAATATAAGTAATTATAAATTATTTAGATTATAAATATTTAATATTTAAGTTTAAACTAAACGTAAAATAAGTAGAATAATTAGAATAATTAGTTAATTTTGATTTCGAAATTTATTACCGGAAAAGCCGGCAAAATCCGGCAAACGGGTTATCGAAGCAACCGGATTTAAGGAACGTTATTATTAAATAATAGGTTAGCAAATAGATTTTATTTTAATTTTTAAAAAAGTTTAAAACGGGATTTAAGGGGTAGTTAATAATAAATGTTAAAGTAACAGAAGTTCCGGGTTATTAGTGGGTTTACGGTTATTTAACGGTAATTTTAAAAAAAAGATACGTTTTAATACTAGTTGTATTAAAAAATTAAAGTGGGTTAGAGGAATTTATTTTGGAATTTATACGGATAGTTTAATAAACGGATAAATTTATGAAATCGTTAATTTGGAAAAAAACGCTATAATAAAAAGGCTATTAAGGAACGTATTTAGTAAATAGGTATGGATTTTTTGTTACGGTTTAAGGACCGAATATATATATTTAAAAATTACCCGTTACGGAAAAAGCTAATAAAAAGTATGCATAATAATTTAACAGCAGGGTATTAAGGTATTTTTAAAACGATTAAAAAGTTAAATGTAAGTTATTTTTAAAAAAGTATAAAAAAAATAAGGAAATATATGGCGATATATGCGGTATATTAGCGGTCGAAAGTTAGGTATTATTTACTTTATGAAAAGTTAGGTTTTTTGCCGATATTTACGATTTTTTTTTTAGGAATTATTAGTAGATTTTGTTACCGACTTACTAGATTTATGGTCGTAATCGGAGAAGCGATATAATAATATCTTAATAATAATGGACCCTTTTTTTAAATATATTTTTTATATTTTAACGTTTAAGGATTTTACGATTAATAAATTAGCGGATTTTTTTTATTTATATATTTTTTCGTTTCGGTTTTTTAAGGTATTGTTTTAGATAAAGGTTCGTTATTTATTAGCCGTTTTTGGATTACTTTATATTATCGCTTGGTAATTTAAAAACGGTTAAATATTACGTTTTATTTATAAACGGATGGTTAAACAAAAAGATAAAATTAATTTTTAAAATATTACTTATAAGTTTTTTGTAATTTTAAATAAAACGATTAAGCCGAAAAGTTCTTATTAACAAAATAAGTATATAATACGTTAATATATTTAACTTATTACTAGTTGCCGGTTTTTATATTATGTAGTTACTAACCGTAGGAATTTTTCGATTTTATAAAAAAATTAACGAAAATTAACGTAATTAAAGTATTAAAAAAACAAAAAAGTTATAAGTAAATAAGGAAGAAATAATTCGATTATTAGAAAAAAGTAATAGGTGGTATGTTAAATGGTATAATTTAAGGCGTATATAACAGTCGTTTAAGGTAAAGTAATTAATTTTTTTATCGATTAAAAATATTAATTAAAAACGGTTTTGTAAAAAATTAGTAAATAAATACCTAAAACCTTTTAAAATAAAAACGGTTATAAATTATTACAATTTGGTTTATAAATTAAAACTTTCGGAAAAGTACAAAATTTATAATATATTTTTAATAAAGTCGCTGGAATTATATTATTACCAAAACGGCAAACCGCTTGCGGTATAAAAAGTAAAGCCGGAAAAAGATAATATTTTTAAAATAAAAAAAATTTTCAATTATAAAAAATATAGCCGAAATAGGTAATATTTAATACAGTAAAAGGGTTATAGTAATAAGGATAATTCCTGGGAACCGGTTAATAATGTAAAAAAGGTATTAAGCGGAAGTACGAAAAAAAAGGGCAAAAGCGTAAAAATAAAACGAAACAAAAATAAGGATTACATTTATCTAGGTAGTAAACTGTCAGCCATTAGCGAAACTTTAACGGTACGCCGGCCGGGTATTTGAAAAAAAAACCTTCGAAAAATTATACCGAAATTACGGCAATTTAGTAATAACGACTTTATTATTTTTTTATAAATTCCTTGGTATTTTTATTTTTAACTTAGGAAAATTAAACCTTCGCAAAAAGGCGCTTGTAAGGTATCGGCGTTTTGGGTTATAGTAAGTTAATATTAGGAATATTAGGAAAATATATATAACCTTATAGTAAAGTTTTTAAAGGGTTTTTAAATTTTTCTGGATATTTTCGAAAACGTTAGCGGTACGGCGTTATTTTGTTACGAATTCGGAAACGTGATTTACGTGCTTGTCGGCGACCTGGACCCGTTTTTCGGCCGCGGCGGCCAAATATTCGGCAGTAAGACGCTTGCTTTTTTGCCGTTCGGTTATGGCGGCAGTATTGGCTTCGGTTTTTTTAGCCGTAAATATAGCGGTAGCGGTTTTTTTGTTTTAAAAGGCTTTTTTTACGGTTACCTGGGCCGTTTTTACAGTTTGTTATATCCCGTTAACGGTAAACTTATAACGAAACCGTAACGTTTTGTTAATAAAAAACGAGGTATTTACGTTAGGAATATTAAAGTTGGCGGTTATTATTGCGATAAAGTTAATAACGTGCGTTTTTAAAGCGTTAATAAGTTATAACTGTAAATTAATAATAATATAGATAAATGGTTTAATAAATTGTAAAAAATAACTTATAGCAATATAAAGTTTATCTAGGTTTTTATAATTATTATATTTATTCGAAACCGTTAAAAATATATATTAATTATTAAACTTTTAAGGTTTTAACCGTATAGTTATACTTTTTTTTCGGGGCAGAAATAAAGAAATATACTTATATTTATCGTTTACGTAAACGGGCGTAAGCTCGGAGGATTAACGGTATAGATTATTAAGGTAGCGGTAATACGGTACGGTACGGAAAAGTATGCTGTTATTATTATTATTATTATTATTGTTGTTGTTGTTGTTGTTATTATTACGGTTGCTGCTGTTGCTGCGCTGTTGTTATTATTGATATTAGTGGTGATGGTGGTAATGGTGATAAAGTTAAAAAATGGAAGAAAATAAACAAGGGTATGGAAAACGTGGAGTTTAGGAGCTTACGCGTACCCAATTTCCTGAATGCCTAAAGGAGTAACTTACATCGTCTCACGACGTATTAAATTTTATTTTACGATACTTTCGTTCGAGGGCCTTCCTGCTTGGTGGTTAATACCCTTTCCCGAATTTCCTGTAACTTTCTAGCTGTGTTTCTAAGGATAGGAATACGGTAAGGGGGATAATTTTATTAGGTGCCATGGTGGTAGCCCTTTCTAGGGCCTAGGGACCCACCAGTATGGGTCCCGTTTATGTATATATAGGGGGGCTTCGCCCCCAATAGTTAGGAAAAGGCAGGTATTAATGGTTATCTATTTACTACCCATACTGCAAACTACTAGCTAGACTCTTTCCTCTGCCTTTCACTCCGTACTTCCCCCATTTTCTCTGACAGATATCTGAATGTTGGTCGCGGATTTCTTGTGCAGAAGCAACTTCTGATCGGTCAATCGCTGCATATCTTCCACTGACCGATTCTTTAAGTTACCGGAAAAGATAAGTTGACGTATCAAGTGCATCTCGATCTCTTCCTCCTGTCGGTTTCGATATTTTGTAACCATGTCCATGAGCTCTCTTGAATGCTTGTTGAATACATCGTCCCCATAGACAACGCCCCAGGGTATCAGCTTCGTACCACTACCCTCAAGACCGCAGAAGACAACAAGATCCGCCACCCCTATGCTCGTCGAATCGGTAACTTTAAGGTTAAAGAATGATAGAAATGAACCACCCGAGACGACCGTCACCATCTCTCTATGAGCGTCCCAAAGACTTCGTAGGTTTGCGTCGACGGAGCCAAGGCGATAGTGGGATGGTAGCTGAATGTGAAGTTGTATGAATTGTTTCGGTAGTCTCTTTGCTTCCTCCAGCGTGATATCCTTTTGTATATATATTGTCGGCGAGTGTCCAAATTGGGCCTCGGCTGTTTTGAGCAAGCAAAGCCGATCCGAGAGAAACCTGACGAAGCCTGTTGGTGTCTTGATAAGACGGATACCAATCCTTTCCTCAGCATAACCTGTAAGATCACTTTTATCCGTCGTATCCAATCCAAGGATATAGCTTTTGTCTTCGCCCTTGGCTAGAAATGCCTGGATACGCAAGCCGTTATTTGTTATTGTGAACTCCCTATTGTGGATATGGCTCCTTGCTCTCTCGACGTTCCGGTACTTCGCAAATTCAGAAGGCGAACGAGCGAGTACACCGCGGAGGCCTTGATGGCGGTCTGGGTACGAAGGTTGGAGATCCCCCCGAGTTTCAAGTTGAGTAGTCCAGGCGAAAAGACTCAAATCGTTGGTGGTCTTCATAATCTCCTCCTGCAGCCGGACAAAGGCCTTCGCTCCCTCCCCATAGAGCGTCGGCATGTTGACGTCAAATATGCCTAGCAAGGAGTACGCCCTGTCCTCTTCCCTCGTGGTCTCCCGGTACGCCGCCCATGACATCCTCTTCGCCACACAGACCGTGTGCAGGAGGCTACTGTCGTCTAACACCGCAGCATCAATACCAGTCACGTCAGCGATCTCCTGACGAAGGAACGCCTTCGTCCCACGGAAATTCCACTCTCGATCGTAGAATTCCACGACTTCGGGCGCGATCAGCTCCTGCAGCGTCCATCCCCCGCGAAACCACTCACATGGTAGCAAGGTACGGTCCAGCCACTTGTGGTTCGCGTGTTGCGGCTCCAGGTTGGAGAGGAATGCGAAACAGACAGTCGAGATCTTGTACCAGTAGAACATGGAGTTGATGGCTTCGGTGAGTTCCGCGCTGCTTTCCTTATTGATGCAACATTTTCGGATACCGTTTAATTCTCAAAAACAAAAACAATTTATTGTCCCCTTTTACTTTCGCCAGCAGTATCTCCGCCAAATCGAGATTTTTTTAAAATAAGCTCCTCGGACAATAAATTGTTTTTGTTTTTGAGAATTAAGCGTATCTAAAAATTAAAAGTTGAAGTCGATTTTCTTAGGAAGAATTTTCCAAATTGACAGTAGCGTCGACTGCCTTGGATTGTCCGGTACTTTTCTTGGAGTGGAATACCGTGAACAAGACGGTTTCTGTCGAAACCTTCCCGTTCCGGATAACTGGTATTGCGTATTCGGAGTTGCGTGGTATGTCGTGTTATTTCAGCTGCTGTCTTGATTGATAGTAGCTTGAGAAGGTGTTGTGGGAGCGATCGAGGTTGGAATTTCTAGCCGTGAAACTGGCGAGGGCTTGCAAAGCTTTTCATACGCTTTAGGGTTTATCTTTAAGGTTTACCGTGCAAAGTTATTGTCTGCCTTTAAGGATCCTGTTGAACCGTGGCTAGCGGGCATAAGGTTTATCATGGTTGAAGCTCGTCGGCAACTACCTGTCGGAATCGGAATGAGGTACCGGATTAAGGTGTGCAATTTATCTTAACCGTAAAAAACTATGTGATAAGTTATCGTGTTCGAATATACTGGGTATAGTATCCATCGTGGAAACCAATCGTGTAATGATTTCTGTGTATTGGCTCAGCCTTATTTTCCAGGCTTGGGCCTATATCTACCTTGCATTAATGCAACATGTGTCAACCCAGGCATATCTGATCTCGCGCATCCGTGCTAGGCGGCAGTCCTCTCGATTTTAGCGAACCCCTGCTTTGTGCCTCACCTTGGCTGGGAAGGCCATGTCCTGGAAAGTCACATCCTCATCTGCCCAGCTATGTGACAAGCTAGCAAATGGATGGTTCTCCGGCTTTAGGACATATTCCAGCGTAATATTCGAAGTGTTGATAAGCCACATGGCGATAGCAACAGCTATACTCATATATGCGTTTCCGTAAGTATTGTTTTGACGCTGGAAACGGCGACACTGACAGGAAGACATGCGAATCGATACAGCCCACGACACAGAGCCGGCCCAGGATTTCCCCGCACGACAGTTGAACAGGGTGGGAGCCGTACAGATGCTCAGCTCAAGCGCCACCCGTAATCGCCGGGGCAATGTTCTAGACAAAAGTGAGGGAAAGGAAAAGCGACCAATCACACGCCGCTAATCGTGACCGCCGCGGTCACCAATACTCTCCCAAACTGATGAAGTTGAAACATATTATTCCCAGCGTCACTGTCTCTGCTTCCTGCAGGTGTATTTAAGCCTCCGCTTAGTAGTGAAATTGATTAGCTTCACTACCTACCTCGTTTATGAAGAGGATGAAGGTGGCTGCCAAAACAGTCCCAGCCAATTGGAGAGTATCATTGACAGAGCAAGTCTCATCCTGGAATTCAAGAGTGGCCTCAAATTTTGAAAATCGACAAGGAAGTATCATCTGTAGATGAACCCAGAGCATCATAGCGTAGCCTGCCTCGAAGGCGCTACTGATGATTACTTAAGTTAGTTGAAGGTTAGAGCAGACGTGGCCGCTGTCCGTCTACGAGCGAGAATTGTTGTCCTCTTGTGGTTGTGATGGAAGGGGATGTTCCTCAGTTCGTGCAGTGCGGTGCAGTGGGTCGTGTGATGACGACGGAATTGTTACCCTCCTACTGCACGGCTAAAAAGGGGTTAAGCGGTAGGCGCTCGTCCATCTGTTAATGGGTGTTAACCTTTTGTGCCTGCAATCCTAGGGACACCTATCAAATCCTTTTCGAAAACCATCATAACTACTAACAGGATACGACTTATGACCGAACAGCACACGACAGTCAAGTCACGAGTCTAGTACTACCCATAAATACCAGACGAGGACCCATATAATTGTCATAACGCGTAGCTCCTTGACAATCCTAGAACTCCAATAAAGATTGGCCCCTGGCTCCTATAAAAGTGTGGTTCGGTTACGTTCCGACGTAACTTTAGCTACTATGGTTGCGGATCACATGAGAATAGATAGTCATTTTCTAATCGAAGCTGCGTTGCTAGCATAATGTTCTCTTCATATATTTAAAGCGGTTCAGTACTGTCTCATAGCTGCGTATCGAATTACGTGCATGGAGCAGTACCAAGATAGTGTCTTAGACGTAGCTGAGCCTATTACGGTAGTGACAGCGACTTAAACCTGCAACTAACTTATTGCTGCTCGCAACTCGTGGACAGTCGCTGAGCTGAAGCCTTTGGAAACAGCCAGTATATGTCCTATTAAAGCTATATCTTTTATTAAATGCAATGGTCAATAAGTAACACATAAGAAGATTGAGAGACAGTATTGATAAATATGATCTAGTTCTTACGGAGACCTGGAATGCAGCTCTTTAGGGATAGCTGTTGCAATACGAGTTCAATAAAGGACTGCATATACCGTTAGTTACGTTCCACAAAGTGTTAATAGTAATGTATTGACTACACTCACTGTGTCAATTAGTATACCTCAACCACAACACACACGCAGAATAATGGGCAAAAGTCTCGTCCCCTAATATCTCTGCAGGCCCTCGATATGCCTCAGGCTGCTATGTCATGGGGGCAAGGACACCAATGATCCACATTCTTCGGGACGTCGTGCGGGCAGGGGCAGAAGTGGTCAAGCTGGTGCCTGCTCACTCGGCCCGCCATTGGACACCAGTGGCTGACGAGCTCCGAGGTCTCATGGATGGGGCAATATAGATATCCGGTATCTTTACACTCCTGAGGATGAGAAGCCTTGTCCTGGGGTGACGCCTTAGGAGAAGCCTCCCGGCTCGCCATCCCGGAGCTCGTATTCGATGACGTGTGGCTCATTGTTATCTCACTCATGGTAGCCATTGTTTGTGTTGTATGTTGATTTATTCTGGTCTTGACCTTGTGCCCCTGGTGTTAGTATTGCTCTATATGGCTGGGAAGTATCGGGACGCACCCACCCTTATATCATAGGTTTGGGTTGATGGCCAGCTTTGTTAGGATACCTTCGTAACAACAGGTTTCTCTTTGTGCCGTTGCGAACAATGCTCTAGAAAACCCATGTATATGATGGTAGGTGAAGGCACCCACATGCCCGCAAACCACCAAGATAAACGAATTGTTTCCTTTAGAGCAAGTGGTCTCCTGGCTAGCTGACGGCTACCAAAATAGCTAGAGATGTCCAGATTGAAGCTAAAAGAAGAAATACAGGGCTACGTTTCACCGCTCCCTCTGGACTGTCTTTCAGATACGCATGTTTCACGATTTTGTCCTTTGAACTCTGAACACCAAGAGTGAGTGGAAAGCATTAGTGAACTCGTCCGTCAATTAGCTAACTATGTGCCATAGAGTTATCTAATGGCCCCACGAGGATGGTGCAATAGAGCTCTGAGACCTTGTTTGGGACTCAACTGTTAAAGAACAAAGAAAATGTGGCATGTTTCGACTCTAAAGTTTTGATGTAAAATAGCCCAAAATATGGAAATGAAAGAAGCCTACGCCATAACTTCGCCTTTCATAAATAAGATCCTTGTGACTATTCACTACGTCAAGAATGACAGCGTTGAATTCTTCTTTCAGATGCGGATAGGGCTGCCCCTTTCTTTCCAGTGTCTAGCGCCATTGTTATATTCTCTATTACACTATGTAATGCGCTTTCCACGGGTCGCCCACGTCAAGTGAGAAATATATAGGCACCTATGCACAGTTCTCTAAGACATATGTCCGAAGGAATGAACTAGAGGAATAGCACTACATTTCTAACGTGGACACAATATCACAGTGGCACGAGACCATACTCTTCCTCCATCTTCTTGTGGGACTCTACATTGTGTTGTTCTATATAGAAGACACTATCTCGAGGCTGGTGGTATCGCTTTCTCTGCCAACTGCGATATATGCACTTCTGCGTAGCCCTGCTCAGGGAGTGATAAAACACCCGAGCCTTTCTCGCCACTTCTTCTCGCAACTACAAGCTTGCGGCAATCATTTCACCTGGGACACCTTCACTTCGTACCTCGCTCACCTGAGAGAGCGTCTCGACTCCATTGGCCAGCCTAGTTCTCAGAACCCTGAAGCCGCCGCCCGTCCGGATCCGGCCCCAGCCAACCCCCCTCCTCGGCGCCTCCCAACAGCCGCCGACAACATCGCCACCATACGCCGGCAGGCCGAGCGCATCGCGGACCTGGAGCGGCAGCTGCAGCGGATGGCCGAGTACTGCCTCGAGTGCGGCGAGCTCCCGCGGCGGACCTGGGAGGGGTTCAGCGACATCCTCAACGAGCTGCTGTTCCAGCTGCACCGCGAGGTCAGGCCGTCCGGCGTGCCCCTGCTCTGGAGGGCGCAGTGGCGCATCGACCTGCTGAGGGAGGAGCTGCGGGCCCACTCGCTCCTCCGGGCCCAGGGGCTGGCTCGGAGACACGGGAGGCGCGAGCGGGAGCAGCCGGAGATGCGCGAACCTCAGGCCGGGCGCGGACGATGACGAGACAGGCATCGATGGAACCGTATACCCAAGAAGATAAGCTAAAATATACGAGCTAGGGTTGTGTTCTCGGGAGGTGCTCGCCGTCACGGAAGTTATCGAAGAATTCGAGTGGTGGCGCTAGAGCTGGATTCTGGTAGGTAAGATAAAGGAGTAACCAATAACAAGCTTTCCCAGTCCGCCATCGGTGGATTCATGCATCTTTAATCCTTCTCATATTCCCCTGTAGCTTATCCCCTGAGGCCGGTTGACAGAAGGAGGTACTGAACCAACACCTCTCGAAACATTATAATCGACCCTATCGGTACACGTGTAGTTCTCTGAATGTATGCTGTAAGTAATGGCTCTAGAGCCCCCACCAGAGCTTCTCGTTTCCATTCGTTTCGCCCCTTTATGGTTCACATACTGCATAGGGCTCGTCTCATGAGCCATCATATCGGCAACGCATTTTGTTTGCCTAGGGATGTGTGTTTCTTCTCCCGTTCCATGTCCATGCATGACAATTACTTCTAACTTGCCGCCTGGACTTCTTGCAGTGTCTCGCAACCTCGTATCTACTCAGCATGCCCTGATAATTCTGATGAGTCTCCTACGATTAGCGGCACATCTCGACAAGAAGACAACCGCCTAGGCGAAGAGAGTTGGGATGCACAGAATATATTTTTCTTTTCTTGAGTCCATTGATAAGCGCCGGCAGCAACATTAAACTAAAGCGATTCGTGGACTTCCCTTCCACCCTCACCAAGGCCAACAGCTCCGTCGAACTACACGGAAATTGCTTGCGCACGCTCCAACAATCCGCATCCACTGTCCATTCTCTTTCAGCCATAACTACCTTTTCTTTTTACCGATCCCAGACGATCCATCATGTTACATGTATAAATACAGTGCCCCCTGCTGCGCCCCCCTGCTACATCCTCAAGTTGTACCGTTGGGAAAGCCACGATAAATAGTAGGACGTCTCCGATATTGTGCTGAATTGTTGCTTTTTATTGCACGGGTCAATCATTGTTGAGCACCACCTCGAGCTCGCTTGGCACCGTTGCCAGCCTCGGAGTCGTTACGGGGTCGCTTATTCCCGGGCTGGAAGTTCTCTGCCGAGGCGTTTAGACTGGCACGGCCTTGCTGCCCACCACCCCGGCCTCCACCACGGCCACGGGCACCGCCGCGGCCCCGGTGACCTGTCGCTGATGGCACCGGTAGCCCAGTGAGCTTGGGTATACCGCTAGTCTGAGATGCTGCTGTAGTACCGTGTGCTGGAAATGTTAATGCGGTCAGCTGATCATACTTCTGTAACTCCCGTTGTATTGAGGGATATACGGAGCGGGACGTACGAGTTGGTTTTTCCGCAGCTGGAGGAGCGGATGATTGCACCTGAGTTGGTGCCTGAGTCGGTGCCTGAGTCGGTGCCATAGCAGGTGCGGTGGGTGTTGCGGCTCGTGCCGTAGCTGCGGTGGTAGCTGGTGTCGCCGCTGGTGTCGCCGCTGATGTGGCAGTTTGTTTCGGGGCGGGTTGTGGCGGCGGCGGCGGTTTCGCATCCTTCGCTTCATTCCATACCTCCCCAACTGGGCGCTCAGGAGTCTCCTTTGCAGCCTTCTCTACAACCGATAGCTTTGCATTGGCGGCTCTAGTCCTATTTTCGGCCATGTTGAGCTGTAGGTTGCTCTTAGACGACGCCAGTTTCGTTGCCTGTTCGCGAGCTTGGGTAACCTTCTGCTCCCATTCTGCTTTGAGCGTCGGCTCCAATTCCTCCCGTAACCTTTTCGCTTCGGCCGCGAGCTTGTTCCTAACATTATTTTGCACGATACCCTTGACCGTAGCGTTATTCGACAGGAAATCACGTATCTCCTTGTCATTTAGACCATTAAGATCTGGGAGAGAGGTGGTGGGGGTTCCGGCTGGAGTTCCCGAGGGAGCTTGTTTGACTGGCGTCGCGGGTGGTTTGTTCGATCCACTTGCGTGTTCCGCCTCCCAGATCTTACGCTCTTGTTCCATGCGGAGCTTGAAATCAGACTCCATCTTCTCCTTCTCCTGGTTCAGCTGGACCTTCTCCGTCTCTATCTGGGCTTTGTAGTCGTTGAGGCGCTTGTTCAGGGACTCTTTCATCTTGTCACTCCTGGCCTTGACGGTTGCGTTGATGCTCTCCTCCGCCTCCTTAGCCTTGGCTTCGTACTCGGCGGCTTTGGCTTCTAATGCCGCTATCTTCTCCTCCAGGGCCTTGCGCTCATCATCCGAAAGCGGTACGGTTGCTGCGGGTTGAGCTGCAGTCACATCACCGCCATTCTCCATTGACACGTCACCGTTTGTCGTCCGCGTCTGGGCGTTGGCAAGAGCCTGGTCTCTCTCGGCAATGGCCGACGCGAGTTGAGTGCGCACGCCCTGCAATTCTTCCTCAATGGATGCCTTCTGCGATTTGATGTCTTCAAGCTCTGATCGCGCCTCATTGAGTTGATTCTGGAGATCGGATACTGTTTGCGAATCGGACAGATCGGACTGGGCCGGCTGGGATGCAACCGGTGGCGTGGCGTTCTTTTTAGCTTCCTCTTTAAGAGACTCAACTTGGCGCTTGAATGCATTGAGCTGCTCTTCTAAGGCAGCGCGCTCCTTCTTCCCGGCCTCGAGCTCTTCCCTGGTGGTTGAGAGACGGGCGTTTGTGTCGTTTAGCTGGGTCTGTAGTTGATCCCTCTCTCCGGCTACCTCGTTCTTTTGTGCCATAAGACTTCTCGCCTTCTCTTTTGCAGAGTTGATGAGCTTCTCGCGGGTGGCCTGCCAGCTGCTCTCCTTCTCCTCAAGAGTCCTCTCTAGTTGCTGGATTTTTTCTTTGAGTGGGCCTTCAGCTGCTCGGAGTGCGTCTCGTTCTGCCTCGAGGTTCGATACGGTCTGTTTAAGCTCGTCCACCTCTGCCGGGTCGCTCCTACCGTGCCTGGAAAGGATATCTTCGGTGCGCTTCTGCCACCTGTCTCTGTCCTCTTGTAGCTGCTTCATCTCGGCGTCCTTGAAACCCAACTGGCCCTGTAGTTCTTCAATCTGAGCCTGGAGAGGTTGAATAGTAGCTTCCAATTCCTCAACCTTCGTCGTCTTTTCCGCTAGCCGTGCTTGAGCTTCTCGGGCTTCGGTTCGCAAAGCAGCGCTACTCTCGCGGAAGAGGTTAAGCTCCTCTAGCTTGGCCATGAGATCCTTCTGGGCCATTGTACTCCGATCGTTGTCGGCCTGGGCCCGTCGTTCCTGTTCTAACTTGATCCTAGCTTCGTCCAACTGAGACTGAGCGTACTCGTATTGCTGTTGGAGCCTCTTGGTTTCTTGAACTTTCAAGTCATACTGCACCTCGAGAATTTCCTTTTCGCGGCGTAGGTAGTTGCTCAATTCCCGGAACTGATCCTCGCCCGAGCCACTCGGTTGGGCAGCGATAGCCTCTAATGGCTCGCCAGCCGACGCCCGACTCTGCTGTAGCGCTGAGACTTGAGCTGTTACGTTCTCCAGCTGCTGGTGGAGCAGCTTGTTCTGGGCATTTGCATCGTCACGGCGGGCTCGGAGTTCAGAAAGTTCCTGCTCGAATTTCAGTCGCCTCTCGTCCCAAGAGCCTTCGCTTTGTAAAAGCGCCGCCTTCGCGGAGTCGGCTTCAGCTCGAGCAGACGCGGCGGCGGTCTTCAACTGGTTGTACTCAGCACGGAGGGCAGAGAGCGATTTGGCAGTCTCGCCGTGCTTCATGACTTCCGCCTCATATGCCTGTTGGGCATTGGTTGCGATTTCGGCCTGTGCGCGAAGGTCTTGTTGATGGAACTGGGAGGAAGCTAGGTACCTTTCCTCCTCCTCCTTGAGGCGTCTGATTTCCTCGTCGAGGATCGCCTTCTCCTCTTCGTGACGGCGCATGACGTCGGCCTGGGAATCGCGTAAAGCTGAGAGCTCATTATTGGATCGGGTCAGCTCAGAGGACAGATCCTCGACTCGCTGCTCGAGCTCCTTGATCGTCGCGTCCTTCGAAGCGAGCCTAGTTTCCATTTCCTGCACGTACTGCTCCTGCGCGGCGCTCAGTCTCTCGAGCTCTTCTTCAGAGGATTGGCTCAATTCCCTGTATTGCTCTACTTGCGTCTGGGCGTTCTCCAGGTGAGTCTTCGTAATGTCTAACTCTCGTTTCAAGTCGGTCGCTTCGTGGATGAGTTCCTGGATGCGCTCGTCTGTATCCGCCGAGGCAGCACCTGATTCGGACGCACCGAGCAGGGATCCAGGTCGGGGAGTAGGTCTTGGTTGCAGCCGCTCAGCGCGCTCCTCTGCGCTACGCAGCGCAATTGTTAATTCGTCGACTCTCAGTTGAAGATGCTCCTTGCTCGTCTTCGTGGCGACCAGTTCCTCACGGATCTGGCTCAGATTCGTTGTGAGTTCGTCGATTCGCTTTTGAGCCTGCTTCGCGTCGTATTCTTTTCGATTCTGCAAATTCTTGATCTCTTCTTCTTCCGCTGCTAGCTTTCGCCTGGCAGCATTAAGATCAGCTTCCATGGAGTCGATCTGGCTCTGGAGACGCCGCTTCGCCTCAGCCTCGCTGAGATCACGCTCATTCTGGAGAGTTTGTTGCGTTGCCAACAGACTGTTAAGACGACTCTTCTCTTGCATGTGCTCTTGATTCTCCTTCCTGAGGCGGTCTTGAATCTCGTCCCACAACTTCTTCTCAGCTTTGAGGTTCGCGTTCTCGTTGCGCATGCTGTCAGCTGCGCCACGGACCTCAACGATCTCCTCGGTAATCTGCATGACTTGAAGGTCCCGTTTAGCGGCATCCTCCGACATCCTCTGATTCCTCTGCCTGAGCTCTTTGTTTTCGTTCTGTAGAGCAGCGAAGTTCGACTGTAACATCTGATATCGTTCCGATGCGAGGGAGAGCTGGCTGGCGACCTTGGCGTTTTCGGCCTGTAACTTATTCTTCTCCGTAGAAAGCCTGTCAATCTGCTCTTTCATGGTCTGGCGGTCGACAGCTTGCTCGTTCCGGTACTGATCGAAATTCTGCTGTAGATCCCGAAGCAGAGTCGTGTAATCGGAGCCATCGTCATTCATGGCAGAATTCTGCTCGATGCTAACGAGGACACCGTCTTGAGTCGACTGGCCCAAAGCGGTGGTCAATTCTTCGGCGGGAGCTCTCGACTCGACTATGCGACGGAACATATCTCGTTCCTTCATGACTGTGTTCGTTTGAGATCTCAGTGCTCTGAGCTGATCTTCAAAGAGCTGGAGTTTCTGACGGAGAACAGCGACTTCTTTGTGGTCTTCTAGTGCTTGATTCTTAGCTGCCTCTTCGCTCTCCATCTTCTCGCCGAGCTCATGGGTTACTCGGAGGAGCTGCTCATTCTTCTCTTGCAGTTCTTGGATATCCTTGAAGACAACTAGACGCTGAAGTATCATACTATTGACATCCGTGGCGTCTGTCGAGGCGCCGTCGAACTGGCCTCTCTCTAGTTTCTGGAGATGGCGTGTTTCGTCGAGAGTGAGCTGGTCATAACCCTTCTCCTGACAATGCAGGTTGAACGTGAGCATCTGAATTTGCGCTCCTAGGTCTCTCAATTGGTTCTTCAAAATCCTGACCTCTGCCTGGGCCGTCTCGGCGGCACTTTGGGCCTTGCGCGCGGCCTTTGTCGCGTTGTCCCGCTCCCGGAAACTTTCATCCGATAGAAGAGACATGTTCTTGATCTCCTCATGCAGTCGATCGTTTTCTGCCTGCAGCTCGTCGATCTCAGGCCCTTTGGCTTCCAACTGCTCCAATACCGCGTCAAGTTCCCTGGCATAATCTTCTTTCTTCTGTTGTGCGATTTCCAGGGCGACCGTCAATTTATTTACTTTTTCCACCATTTCCGTCAACGTGATCTTCCGGGCGGTACCTGGAGTCCCCATAGGTGAGGGTGCGCCATACAGAGATCCGTTCAGTTGTCGGGGTGTCTGTGGCATCGAATTGGGCTGGTCCGCGGCGGCGGTCAAATTCTTTGCACGCATCTCGCGTAGTTCGACTTCAAAGCTGTCCCTCTTCTCGGAAGCTTCGGCCAAGTCGCTCCTTACGCGTTCCAGTTCTTCGTTGATCCGCCGAATTTGATCTTCGCACTCGCGCTTGATCTGCTCCTCCCTAGCCTCGACTTCTTGTACTCGATTCCGGTGGGTGAGAGTCTGCTGTTCCTTCAGGTCGACCAGCCGGCGCAGATTAGCAATCTCCTCCTGCAGCCCCTGCTCGTTGCGAGCAGCGGCCTCCTGTAACTGCTGCACCTTGGTCAGGGCCTCATCTGCCTTGCGCTGGGCTTCGTCGAGCCGTTGGCGGAGTTGTTGTTCGGTTCTCTTGAGCGCCTCGTTTTCGGATCTACTCTCCTCATCGCGGCGTTGGAGTTCCGTAATGCGGGCGTTCTTCTCTTTCCGCAACTTGTTAAACTCAGCACTCTTGGTCTTGAGCTCGTTCTCGTAGAAGTCGGCACTGCGCTGTGCCATCTCGAAGCGCCGCTGGAGCGCCTGTTCTCGGTATTTAGCCTCATTGACCTTGTTCTCTGCCTCTTGGATGGCCTGCTGTTGGGCAGCAATCTGTCGGCTGAGGCTTAGGTTCTTTTGATGCTGGGTCTGCAGGTCTTCTGCCAGGGCGTCGTTCGCCTTGTTCTTAGTGTCAATTATGGCAAGGGAATCGCGGTTGGATGCCTCGAGGGAGGCAACACGGGTGCGTAATCTCTCAAGCTCGGAGTGAGAAGTTGAGTTGGATGACTTGATGGACTGAAGTTCATTTTCGATGGCTTGTCGAGCGGCCTCTGTGTTACGCGAGTCAGCAAGACGAGAAGGGTGCGTAGGGCAGAGGTTGAGGGCAGATTGTTGAGTTACACACCCTCGTCCTTCAACTTGTTGCGCATCTCCTCGACATCCTTAAGGGCTTTCGCGGCCGTCTCATTACTCTTATCTCGCTGGGCCTCGGCGGCTCGAATGGAAGTCTCGAGTTGAACTTCCAATTGTATCTTCTGGGATGATATAGCATCGTACTCGTGGCCCCTCGCTGCTACGGCGGAGAGGATGACCTTGACAAGATCGACGCTTGGCTCCGTGACGACGGTGGAGAGATTCTCCTCGGGCATACCCAGATGGGTAGCCAAGTAACCCAAGTCCACCGCGGCGGCCATGCTGTCATCAAGTACGTGTTTGCCGAATGGGATTCATGAGCAGGTGGTTTAGTAATGGCCGACGTGTCGATCGCGTTGACAAGGACGTAATTAATCAGTAGTAGAAAAGAGAAGCGGCTTATGATGGCCGCTTCGGTCGGGATGGGTAGGTAGGGTTAGGCAGGTGAAGTAGGTACTCGTAACTATGCGACCTCGGGCTAGTAGGAAAGGACGGTGAATGAAACGTCAAGAGGAACAGTGAATCAAATTAATCTAGTTGGTAAAAAGGGAAAGGCGGGCATCACCACCGGTTCTATGTGCCCAAGGTTGCAGAGAGCTGAACAAGTGAAGGAAACCGGGCGGTGCGTTTTTCTTTCAAGGCAAGCTCAAGACACTAACCAACTGTTTCCGGAAAGGAAAGCGTGACGAGGCTGCCAACCAAGAGCTTCCTGAGTAAGACGTAAGAGTGAGGTGCCCCGTGTATGTGCTGTAGCGCGCCTAAGAAGCTTAGACCAGTCTAACTAGCGGTAGTGAGTTGTACAGTGTACGCATACCTCTTTGCCAGTCTTTCCCTGCTGTACAATCTTTCATCTCACATGTCATACTACGTCGTATGGGTAAGTTAAACATCCTAGTTAGGTATTCATAATTAATAACTTTATTAAACCTGGAAGATTTTGATTTTTCTAATAGTTAAAAAAATGAAGTTAGTTAATACCTAAAGTTCAGTAGAGAACTATGTGAAACATGAATGAATTAGAACTTCAATATAGCAATAATGCTAGCCCGGACGCTAGATAATACCTGACATCGGTGTTTTTGCTCGGCCTGATACGCACGCAGTAGGCCAACTTGGACAAACGATATCTGCCCCGGTTATTGAATGTATTTTCGGCTTCATATCAAGCAGGTTGTGTATAATACCTGCAAGTCCTAATCCGAGTAACAGCTTGCTGATTGAAAAATAACGAACACATTAAGAAGCTTCGAAAATTCCCGTACAGTGTTGCTTAATGCCGTCTACAAAGATTATACATACTCTCGGTCCGTCATATCTGTATCAAAATGCGTTGCCTCCTCGCTCCCTGCTCCCCGCTCCCAGAACTTCACGATATTCTCTATAGTACAAGTAAAACAAACTTTCAACGCATTTCCCCCCTTACATGCGTGGCTAACAAGTGACGACCACCATGCGCCTTCTGCCATGCGTAGCCTCAAATGATCACCTCGTTTAAACGTAACCAGGCACCGAGTCCAATTGTCCCTGTATGGGTTCTGCACCTCTCAGCCCGCACGCCAGGGTTATCACTGTGCGCGCCACTGATGTGGGCCACCATCCATCTCATGATATTGCATGATAGGACCAGACTGCCACGAGGTGTCCGGCTGGCCATGCATCTCGTGCACTTGCGTCGGATGCTGCACCGGTGCTTCGTAGACCGGTTGGCCGAAGGCCTGCTGAGGGCCGGAGGCAGGAAAGTATGCGTTCGCCGTCTGCGAAGGTAAGCCATTTTGGCCATGCAGTTCCGACATCTGAGGCCCCGGCGACTGGGCGTGGAGCTCCGACGCCTGGGTCGCCGGGGACTGGGCATGCAGCTCCGAGGTTTTCTGCTGTGTTGATACGGGAGAGATGTTATCGGTCCTGGACGGAGGCTGCTTGTTCCAACCACTGGGACTGGGGCTGGAGGTAGGCGGCGGGACGGGGCCGACGGCAACCACCGTGCCATCGAGTTCGGGCTTGCCTGTGCCGGTACGCAAATCACCGTCCGCGTTTACCGCGCTCTTAGCTTTCCTCGAATGCCGCCAGATAAAGAATGCGCCGGCGGCGATGAAGGCCAGGCCAACCACGGCACCAACGACAGCTCCTACGATAGCACCCGTGTTCGACGCCGCGCGCTGGCCATTGGGTCCTCCGCTGCTAGGTTCGCCGCTTGGATTCCCAAAGTCGAAGTTATCCAAACCCGGGCGGTCGGACCCCGAGTCCCCGGACCCTGAACCGTTGTCGCCGAAACCCGAGGAGGGTTCAGAAGTCGGTGTTGGTCCTGAGAAGACGGTATTGCCAGTTTCGGCTGTTGGTGATACTGCGGCGCAGGTTAGCCTTAGCTAGCAGGATGCCGCATATCCTGAATGGTCAACTTACCTGATTCTGTAACACCATCTGGGGTCACTTCTGCCTTGGCAGCGCTGCAGTAATAGTCGAAGACCTCGAGGGCTGAACTGATATCTTCCGTTGCAGTGGTCGCGCACGAACGTTGCACGTTCGAGGTAATAACGCTGCTGACGAGACGAGATACGCCATTTTTCAAACAGACGCAGGACGCTAAAGCTTGAGGGTCACCCGGACAAAGGTCATACGATTGCTGAGCGGCATATTAGTCGACCACCCGAGGAACCTCAGAGAACGCCACGTACACTTGCAACACCGTATGAGAGGGCGGTTTGCGCGCATGGTGCCAGGGCACTATATTGGCTCAGGGCGGTGATGTAATATGTCACTACTCGAATTGTCAGTTCTGGCTTTTGCAAGAGTGTTAACCTAGGAATGACTTACTATCCCCCGGTGGGCCAGAGGCCCGGGGAAATGAAGACGTCCCATTATTCAGCCCACAGTACCCTGCGAAGACCGCTTGGGCAGATGCGATGTCCTCGGTATGTGAACAATAATACCTGACGCTACTGTTGATTTCTTGGCTAACGACCAACGAGTTCTGGTTCTTGATGCACGCGCACGTAGCAAGATGAACGGCATCCTCAGGACACATTTCGTACGTCTTTCACAGCTGGTCAGTGATCGGCTACGAGATGCCACAAGAGACTCACCATAGAACTAAATCAGCCCTTAGCATTAGCGAACATACGAACGATGATTCCGAGTGGATGGCACCTACTTCATTGCATACGAAATCCCGCTCCTTGCGCAGGGCGCAAGCTCCTGATATGCCGAGAGATCGGCGATGTACTCTGAGACTGGTTCTTCCGGTTCTGGGAACGGGGTGATATCTGCTTGGTTGCAGTACGCGTTCAGCATACTCGCCGCACTCGCTTGATCGTCGGACGCAGTCCCGCCGCAGCTATAACTGACTGAACTTGATATCTCGCTAGAAATAGACTGAAAGTTATTGTTCTTAGTGCAGACACATGACTGCAGCTCCTCGACCGCTTCCGGACAGGTGTCGTATGTCTGTGACTGGATATTATACGAGACAGCGCTTGCTACACAAGGGGCCTGGGTCCAGTCAGCGAGTCTATCTCCGGACAAAGAAAACAGCTTGCTAGACTGGCTTCCAGCCAGCAACTGTATTACGTATCCATCATCATTCATCCATCTTCCTTAGCATCACCACTCAACACCACAAGGTTGATCGGGACTCGGTCGAGTCCGCACCGAAAGGAACCTACTTACTAGCAGGGTAAATATCGAGAGATCCGTAACGTAGACGACTTCCTGAGCCGCCACGATGGATGTGCCTAGATAAGCGAACGCGATCAAGCTCCGTAACCTCGCCATCTTCAACGAATCTGCCGGAGTAGCTCTTAAAACGACCGAATAGTACCAGAGGAAGGAGATAAAGTTATACAGACGGACACTCCTATGCATCAGAACGTGTCACAGAAGAGGAGGATAGGAACCGCAGGAGAACCGCAACTAAACGTTCAGCACAGAGGAGGTGACCCTTGCGAGAAAGCCCAGCCAGCGCGTTCTAATTAGCCGCTGCATCCATTTTGCATTGGTGGCGTTGCAGGAGACCATTCAGAAGATGCGCTATAGTGCCGTATCCCTGCCAGCTGAAAAGCGTGGCTATAGTAGACTGCCTCTACTCCTGAGGGGTGGTCTAAAAGCAGGCTTGGGAAACGCCATTCAGAGAGAAGGCAAGTTCGAGTCATGCTATTCAATCTGCTTAAGCGCTTCACCAGCGGCTTGGCTTTGTCCAGAGCATCGCGCGCTGAGATAAAAGAACTTACAGACGGGACGAAGATCTACCGCCCTGAGGCGATTCGCAGCTGTTCATCCATCGCTGTATACATTGTCGCCAAGTTAAAGTTGTTTTAAGATCCGAAAGGCTGAATCGCGCTTCACCACAAAGGGTCAGGGGTATTTCCGAAGATCACTTCCCCCCTTTTTTGGGGAGTGGCTGTCGACGATTGATAACAAAGAACTCAGTGCCTGGGGAACGGCATCTGCTGTAGGATGACCCGACAGCTTACTATGATGTTATGGATAAGTCTCCAGCATAATGGCCAGGTCGCTGCGTCACTGGCCTCACCACTCTTTTCCATCTAGGTAGTACAAGCACTTCCATAATCCGTTATTATCTGTTGAAAGTGCAGCTTTCTTCGAAACCCTTGCTATCATGACTATTTCATTTGAAGAAAATTGGCAGCGATTTAAAAGCTGGAAAGTTGCCAATTCATATATTGGTTAAGGAGTATGATTGTGACTACCCCAGTATAAGCCATGCTGAATTTGTATAAGACGACTGCTAGCGTGACCCACAGTTGCAAGACAGTGTGCTAAAACTTTTGCCCGATACCATAGTATTGCCTCCTGAAACGGCGCTGTCAACAGCAACGCTCCTCGCCCTTGCAGATCAATCAGTCACAAATGGGAAACTGTGGCCCCACCCACGGCGGACAGGAAAATAACCAAGTATGATTGATAACAGCCCAGTTCATGGGGCGGACTCAGTGATTCTGCTATATGTTGGGTAGCGATAGGGGACCCTATCACTGCCCGACAAAGACTACAGTAAAGGGCCAATTAATCCGGTCCACTTTGAAAATCACGCTAAAACCGGCGATTTTACTATTATTTCAGTGCTTAATAAATTTAGCAGGAAAAATTAAAAAATACCAGAAAACCATAGTTTTAAAAGAATTAGCAATATTAATATATATAATTTAATATAGTTTATAAGTAACTGTTACGAAAAGTTATCTTAAAATAAACTTAAAAATTTTGCAAAAATCCGAAATTACATAGAAATCCGCTGCAATATATATTGGAAAACAGAAATTTTACTTTCGTCTAAGTTTAATTAAATATAATTTTTATAAATGTCAGCTATGTTCTAATGTATCTTAACAGATCCTTGTTTAATTTTCATTATTTATAAAGAGGTTGTTATTGTTTATTTTTGCGATTTTATTTTTATAAAGTTTTAGCAGAGTGCAAAAGTAGCAACCTAGCGATTTAAGGTGTGATTTTGAAGGTGGACCGGATTAATTTGGCCCCTCACTGTACGTATAGTCTCATTAGAATCAGCTCCATGCCAACAGTTATCGTTACGCGACTCTGATAAGGCTGGATTAAAATATGTCTCAAGCGGAACGCTTGTATGCCGAGGTTAATAATGAGCTTCCAAGGCTACTTTCAACTGGCATTAAGCTCACAGCCCCTTAATATCAACAGTCCCCTCTTCTCCTCTTCCTTCAGAGTTATCCCAACGATATACTAACTTCTAACGTCGTCTCCAACGTATAACAAGATGAAGCCAGATCCATATACCATATTTCGACGGATGCCGGTAGGGCAATGTCTTCTTCAATAGCTTATCTACCCATTTCACCGGTGCTTTCTCTGTTAGGGGGTTGGAGGACTGCGACTTTTTCGGAGGTTAACAGTTAAACCCGTCGCGTCAGTTCTTATCCTTAGATCCTAGTAATATGTCCTATGAGTTGTGCTTCGTCTCCCCGACAAGCTGGCTAGAGAAATGATCGGCTACTCCCACAGCGTAAGGCATAGCGTTTGGTTACACTTCTGTGGGTTGTAGATGGTAACGTTGTAACTAAAGTTACCAAATTTAAGAATATAAGCAATATCCTCTGTGATCTCGACGAATTCAAGGTAACTGGAGGTGACTTACCCGTAGAGCTCGGTCCTTGTGTACTCGAAGGGAGTCGGACGTACCCTTTTGCTACACGTCCGTAGCCTAAGTAAGCCAACCATTACGTGTCGTCTCAAGCTCTCCTGGGCTACGTAGCATATAATTGATAATACAGTATTAAGCAGTAATCGAGAGTATTAAGCCATCGTGGCTAGTCACACTCATCCAGCAGATATTCCATTTAAATAGTCAAAGCTGGGAGGCGCCGTAACACGCCCACAGTGAGCGCCCCTTTTGATCATGCTCAAACTTGAAACCAGGGCCCAGGGCACAAGATCTAAAACATCTCCAATTAGATTACGAAATGGAATATATTCTCTTCAGCTAGTTATGGTAATGGTACGGGAAGGCCATAATGGTACGGGAAGGCCATAATGGTACGGGAAGGCCATAATGGTACGGGAAGGCCATAATGGTAGTAAAACCTCAAAGAAACTCAGGCAAGATCACTGGCATTGTGATCGGACCATGGAAACAAATGAAGGCGGCAGTGGGCAACTGGTCTATAGACGAGCTGATCAGTAACAGTAACATCTTCTACTTTAGAGAGCTGTTTATGAAAATAGTTTAAATAGCCGAAATACCTAGGCCCTTCGGCTGGGAGTTTAAGTTCGGGGGTCTGATGGTGCTACCCTCGAGCTTGCAGGCCAGCTAGATGATTCCTGTCGAAGCTGATGACAAAGCTTGATACCTTACTCTGTGATTCAGGAAGACACATGACGATATGACGTTTAGACCTGTCGAAAACATTTCCCCGTCTTACCAGGGCTGAGGGGAGTAAGGCTGCGGGCTAGATTTCCAGCTTTGCTCTTACGTTCACTACAGAGGACTAGTGTGGCGAGCGCGACCAGGTTCCAAATTCTTGTCCTATGAGACCCATGGTGCACATAATACCCGGTAATGCATTCCCTGCAATTCATAGATGCTGGGATACAATTTACGATGACGCTTTTGCGCACCGCTGCTGTCACCGGCCAGGGAAAGTTCGACAGCAGTAGGTGAAGACGAACTCAACTGGTGAACTAGATGCGTGATATTTGGTGTTCCTGGCGCAATATCAACGGGCATAACTCCTAGCTGCCATATCCCGGACTGGCCAAATCTACTTGTATATGCCTATCATCCATACATATATTCCTATTGCCACTTCGGCATTTGACCCTTCGACTCGGCTCATGGGACCTTCTGGCACTGGGGATGTGGTTAGACAACTTGCGAGACACTTCGGTCCCCTAGTCACTTTTAACAGATAACTAGGCTGTTACGACTGACTTCGAGAGGAACGGTTTCGATGGCTGCAGCTCCCCAAGCTGTGCTTGAAAGGGTGATCTTGTCAAGATGATGAAAGCATATTATACCTTCGAGGTGAACGAATAACATTGAAGCATCTCGTAGCAACCGGTGCGGTAATCAGTTGTGAAACAATTAATCATTCATCTGTCTAACGTTGAGATTGATCCGCTTGTTGCGCATCCAGCCCTTCCACTCTTCGTATTTGCCATCCTCGGCCGGCCAGTCAGTCAGGAAATCCGGACACGTATCCTTGAGAACTTTCGGGACGCCATGCCAGGCATAACGAGATTCCTGGGTCATGTAGATGGCATCGCCCGATTTCAACCGTAGGAGAAGGTAGGGCTTCCCCGAAGGACCCGTTGTGGTGTCTTCTGTGTTATGCGTATGGCTACCGGCGGGGTGGCTTAGTGTGATCATGAAAAGTGCTTCGCATCCGAAGCTGAGACTGACAAGCCCCTTGTCCGTATGCTCACTCACATCTCGATGCATCATCATCGTGTCTCCCGGAGTGTAAAAGTTGACAATGGCAGCCTGGGCCAGAGTATCTGGGAAGAGTGTCTGAAGGAAACCGGCAATGTCATGGGGGAATTCCGGCGGTCGCTGGTCAGGGTACTCTCGGTTGGTCCAGTCATACTGGCCGCCGAGAGTGACCCAGGATAACTTGCGCTGGAGGGCTTGCTTGATGGACAACGGCTTGTGCACAGCCGGGTCCTTCGGGGTGAATTGCGAGGGCTCTTCCGGTGAATAAGAGAAGAACGACCGGGCCTCGACATCATCCCCTTTCCTGTACGGGAGGTCAAAGTGGAGGTGCAGGTTAGTCTTGTGCACAGGGTTGCTTAGGTCCCTGTGAATCATTCGAGACAGTAAAGCTTTCTGTACGCTCGGTGGGACCAAGGAAGGCATTATGAGTAGACCTGAAAAGGGAATGATGAGAAAGAGGTCAACTGGACTGTGGGTGCGAAAAGGGGTAAATGATACCTGGGAGTAGTGGATGGAAATAGATTGGGGCATCTCGCATCTCTCGATCCGCTTGCCAGTCAGGATCTTCCAAGTGCTTGAACGCACCCGCAAGTGTATCGCGTGATATGTGTCCTGCCAACTTGAATGGACTGTTCTCCTTTGAAGAGTGCACCTCGTCTATGTCTGGATGGTCATTGAATTCAGTATGATCGGTCTTGGAGTATTTCTTCCATGCTCCCTTTAACTCATTAGATGGTTGCTCATGAGCATCTAAAGTAGTGAGATCGATCGTCATCATAGACAGCGTGCAAGGGCCCTATCGCTAGTTGCCAGACTGATGGCCGAAGCATTCGATGTTCTCAAAAAGCGTATACACTAACATTAGATGACGCCGCAGGAGATCGATTATGATAGCATCTCCCTATCCAATCATGGCGGGGCATCTATGGAGGTATGCAAAACTCCCAGCGATAAGATAACCAATCCATAATCGACAAGGTACTCCGTACCTCATACGGTATGGCATACTTGACTGTCTGCCACAAGGCGCGGCCGTTTGTCGCGCTTTTAGCCCCCGAACCGCGTTCCGCGTGTTCATTAAAAACAACCAAGCGGCCGTGACGGAGATTGCCATAGCAGCGGCAAAGTGGAAATTTCATCCGAAGCGGCGCCTAAGCCAAATTCCAATCAAGGCGAGAAAAAGTGAGACACCGACTTGACCAATTTGAGGATCGGTATCGAATGAAGCTGTAAAATCAGAACTGCTTGGGAGAAGAACTCGTCCATTCTCCATGTACTTGCGTGCCGTGCCGTACAACGTCTCCCAGTTACTAGCCGCCCCTTGAATTTTCTTCTGCACATACATATCTCTCCTTCGGCCTTTCAGTTGCCCCTCGTTCTGGAATTGCACTCCAGTACAAACTGGAAATATCTTGTCCTGGTCCTTGCCCCTGGTAACCGACCCCGCCGTACAATCGATACCGGTACTTCAGCAACCGATCTACCGGTAAGACACAGCAGGTTCACAACATTCTGCAACATTCACAACTTCGGTGTCGGCCTCAGTTCGTTTGCCTCTTCACCCACCTTCCCTTGAACCCCTGATTTTGCGAATTGAGAAGCATTGCGACCATGGAAAACTACCAGAAGCTTGAGAAGATTGGTGAAGGTACAGTGTCTCTTACCTAGTGATGCAGTATTTCTACCTAGTATATTTGATCCCGACTACTTAGCCCCTTGGCCCTTGGTCACTCCGCCATAACTCTTCACAAGCCATGACACCCCTGCGCCTCGTTGTGCAAGGCCCAAATAGGCAGACCATGTGAGCTGACCTTGCGACTTCACATAGGAACCTACGGTGTCGTCTACAAGGCTCGAGACCTTGCCAACGGCGGCCGCATAGTAGCACTGAAGAAGATCCGACTCGAGGCTGAGGATGAGGGCGTCCCGAGTACCGCTATCCGCGAGATCTCCCTGCTGAAGGAGATGCGCGACCCGAGCATCGTTAAACTGTTCAACATCGTGCACGCCGACGGTCATAAGTTGTACCTGGTCTTCGAGTTTCTGGACCTCGACTTGAAGAAGTACATGGAGGCCTTGCCCGTCGCTGATGGAGGTCGAGGAAAGGCACTGCCTGACGGTGCCAATGCCGAGTTGGGACGACTTGGGTTGGGCGATGCTATGGTCAAGAAGTTCATGAGCCAACTTTGTGCCGGCGTTCGATACTGTCACAGCCACCGGGTCCTCCACCGTGACCTCAAGCCCCAGAACCTGCTCATCGACAAAGAAGGAAACCTCAAGCTGGCCGATTTCGGTCTCGCTAGAGCCTTCGGCGTGCCGCTTAGGACTTACACTCACGAAGTCGTCACTCTCTGGTACCGAGCTCCCGAGATTCTGCTGGGTGGCCGCCAATACTCCA
Source organism: Monosporascus sp. 5C6A (assembly GCA_004155035.1). Taxonomy (NCBI): domain Eukaryota; kingdom Fungi; phylum Ascomycota; class Sordariomycetes; order Xylariales; genus Monosporascus; species Monosporascus sp. 5C6A. The sequence goes on along the minus strand of QJOB01000076.1, from coordinate 149,955 downwards.
CTGGCGTCGACATGTGGTCGGTGGGATGTATTTTCGCTGAGATGTGCACTCGGAAGCCGCTCTTCCCCGGTGATTCGGAGATTGACCAGATTTTCAAGACTTTCCGGTTAGCTTGAACCTGTAATCCAGTGTTTCATCCGTCGTGAGTGCTGACATCTTCCAGATTGCTGGGAACCCCAACAGAAGAGGTGTGGCCCGGGGTGACGTCCTACCCAGACTTCAAGCCGTCCTTCCCCAAGTGGAAGCGCGATGAGAGCGCAGTGCTGTGCTCGAACCTAGACCCCCTGGGCTTGGAGCTGCTGGAGATGATGCTCGTCTACGACCCCGCTGGCAGGATATCTGCAAAGGCTGCCTGCAATCACCCTTACTTCGAGGACTTCACGCGCCAGCAGAATCATTACGGCAGCAACGGCTATGCTTAGGTTATCTTTCATCCTATGTGACAGGACAAGGACCTCGACATCAACCATCTGGAAGCTGGAAAGAATGCTTATCTGCATCGAGCATGATTTCTGCGCTTTCAGGATAAATGTCTGACCATTACTACCACTCTTGGTCATCGGAGGGGTGCAACCAACCCGACGATACTCACAATACCCACGTGCCTCGCAGTTGCATATTCTTTTACGCATGCTACGTTAGGCATACGGCTTTGCATACATCGGGTACTTAAGCTTTTCCACGGCAGTGAGCTGCCGTCTCCCCTGACTTTTGCGCGATTGACTTGGTAGGCGTTGGTGGAGGTCATCATTGCATTTTAAGAGGACATCCGGAGGCATACTGGATCCATGCATGGAGCGAACTTTGAGATAAGCTCCGTGGGCGTGGAGACGACGCATATGCCGTAATCGAGAGGGGGGGAGGGATTGAGACTCTTTCTTCACCGTTTGCGCTACTGGCCTCTTAAGTGAATTTGCTTCTTCAAGTGTAGGTGATATGTGATCCGTCCCCTGATCCACTTTTGCGACGATGCATGGGCTTCTCCAGCACGTGAGATAGGAAGACCCAGTAAGACTACAAGCTCTCTCTTACGATGACCCTCGTTCCTCTTTTTAAAATTTTGTAGGCACTTCCACTCAACGTTTGAGACCTCCCGCTGCGCGAGGGGGGCCGTATCTCCAGTCACTCTCGGCGAGCATTCCGACTATTACCTCGTAGATGCCCGCCAGACTTATAAAATGTCATCCCATCCCAAAGGCGACGCCTCGGATAAGCCCGCTAGTCCTTCCACGTCGGGTTCTTGGCGAAAGCTAAGAGGAATATTTCCGGGGCTGTAGAAGTAACATACACCACGCACGGGTAACAATACCCTAGCGATCGATCGTCGCAGCCGAGGTAGTCTTCCATCTTCTTCTCTGGACCTAGCTCCACCATCCTGTTTGAGAGCGGACCTCGAATGTCCTCCGGGGAATATGAGGCTCATAAGTAGAGCGAGGAGAGGTCGGACGGCGGGTGAAGCTACGCCCGTCCGCGAAGGTGGAGGGGGACAGTGAGCAGCGCCGTCCGTGTTTTGCCCGTATTCAGCAGACCCCCAGAACCCGCTACATGACGCTTACTCCCCAGGTCGCCCAGCGACGGACAACCCTCCTTCCCATCCGGCGAATAACAAAAGCGCCGTATGTACGGCCTGTTGCGCGGTGAGGCCCCAGCTGAAAGCCCTGCTTACCCACCCGTTAGCTTCTGACGTCTTGGTAGGATGGATGCCATTCACATGCCAGGGGTAGTAGTAGGGAGGAGCCTCAAGCTGCAGTCGAAAAGCTACGTAGCTAGCCGTCTGTCAGCTAGCTATCTGACTCCTACATTCACATACACCTACCCACGAGGCTACGGGTGCTAAGCTATTTAATTAAGTAATAAGGCTCCAGCCGGGATTCCCTGCATCGAGAACGGAACGGATCTCGAAGCTCGTACAGCCGTAAGATTTTTATAAGACGCTGAATTTTACCCCGAGGTCGCACTCCGGCTGGGCTGGCGTGCCCTGGATCGCGAAAGCGCAGAACGGCAGTATGCTCCTCCGCTCGACGCGTACAAAAAAAGACCCTCCAGCCACGGTGCCGAATCAGGAAGGAGCCCTACTCGCGATTTGCCGGCTGATGCAACAACGGGAGGACGATTGATGGTAGCATCGCCCGCCGTAGTAATACGTTAGTTAGAATACAATACGATCGACGGATCCTCGTCGGGCCGACAGTTTTGCAAGGGTCGGGTAACATACCTACATTACCTACGCAGCAGGCAGAGGGTTGCCAGCATCGAAGACCCAGCAAGACAAGTCCTGGACCCCAACACGAATTCACCGAAGGGGGCATTTTGCTCTTGTGGACGACAGGTCAGTCTTTGAAAGTCTGCATCTGCATTACATTATGCTGTCTCAGACGTCTGGGCGCTCGTGCGTAAAGCGAGAAGCCGTGCGCCGTTTCTATTCTCATCAGCGCGGCTAGACGCAAGGGTCGTCAAGCTGTCAAATAGGTCTTGTGCTTCCCAAAAACGGATGGGCCTAACCCGAACTTTGCAGCGGGACTCGGAGTTTCCGGCGTAGCGTGGGGAAAGGCATCATAATCCTGGGGTTTCGAATAGGAGTGGAAGAGCAGCTAGCCGCACCCGACATGGCAATTGGTCAGGGTAGCCGCGCTCGGGATCGGCACTAGCCTAAGCGAGATGAGGGCGACACGGATTGGATCTACCAACCGCGGCCAGCGGCAGCGAGGCGCTATTCCACCCAGAATCTTGCCTCCCCGGTCCCTGGGCGTCAGCTTGCAGACATACTAGGTTAGGTAGGTTGCAAGCGGCTATTTGGCGCCGCCTAGTCGGCCGCTGCTCAGAATATGTGTGGTTCAAGCTCCGTGCTACGTAACCTGACACTGCGGGTGCCTGTGGCAGATACATTTTTAAGTGCTACTGTGAAGTTTCGCTTGTCGATCACCGAGCGGCTCTTTTGGGGCCCCATCTGGGCCATGAGACGCGAGCGTTGAAATCCGGCGGCTCTTGCTAGCACATGGTACCTACAGTAGCTACGGCGCCAACACAATCTAGAAGCGGGTTGGCCGGCGTTTGAGATAGCGCCCCAGCCTCGAAATGCCCCCAGGAGGCCTGCGAGTAAACTTTTCATGATAGGTTTGAGTAAGAGGAGTGAACCTAATTTCTGCGCGTCTCAAATCTCGGACGTATCTGGCCAGCCGGCGACTGCCCGGCGCCTTGTATGGCAAGGATCTCCTTTAAACACTCACCAACGTGACGTGTGGACATCGCGCCGGCCGGTCTGAGAGCCTCGGCTATATGCACGGCGTCCTAAAAGAAAGGTTTCGTCAGCTACACAAAGCCGCCAGTGCAGCCTGCAGAAGGAGTTACGTTCCATGAGACTGTTTTCAAGATAGGCACAGACAGTGAGAGGCTTATGACGAATGAGTGGGTAGGTGAGCTTGCATAAAGAAGGGCCGTTATTAGCCTCGCCATGCAACCGCACTCCTTTGCTCACGAATAAGTCCTCAGCAGCCGGCATACGAAGACGGCAGTAAACGCGGAGAAGCGCGAGACAGATGGACACCCAAGCCGCAGTCGGTGCCGCCCAAGGTGGCAATTGACAATGTCGATCATGAGGTATCCACCTATCCCAGCCGGCCCTACTGTGGCTGTGTGTGGTATGCGTTCTGGTGTCTTGGACCCTTTGGGGCTGAGGCCATTGATAGTGTCCAGACGCGCGAGACACCATTCTCACTATCTATTATGCCCAACACCTTGCCAAGAAACGTCTTCGTATTGTCAAGCAAGCCAAATCATAGAACTCGAGCAGGGCTACCGCGGAAGAGGCAAGAGGGCTCTGGTGATGACATTGTGTCGCCCTGAATGTTGCATTTCGACAAGCCTCACGAGTGGCGAATTGATCTTCTGGTTGTTTTGTTCCGTCCCCTGTAGTTACCACTCCTCGCAAGGCCTCTGGCTGCGACGATTTGCCATTTGGCAACCACAGAAACGATGCAACCTCAGCCACAAGGGACACACAAGCACGAAAAGTCGCCGGATCTCATCTTGGGGATCCGTCATTGGACGTGATAGGTTGAGCCTAGATGCTTCATCTCCTGTCGTCTGACCAATTACACTCCTCGCAGCCAAGGGGATAAGGCAGCTCTGCGACTCATTCAGGACATTAGTGGTGGCCGCATCGGGTAGGGGCTCGTGCTTCCTTGCTGTAGGGCCAGCTGGCAATAAGCAGCGGTGAACGAACCAAAGTTAGTGGTAAATAAAAGGATTTCACTTTCTTATTGGAAGCTATGTGGGTAAGAAGAATTCATCAAGCCCATTGCAGGGTTCTCTAAAGGGTGTTCATGCGGCGACTTACTAGTTACCAAGAAGGGTATAAGGTGGGTTTCAGTGAGCTAGATGGTGGGGATTGCTTGCGTGGTGAGCGTCTCGTCCATCACCAGCGACATGCTGCATGCAGGTTAATTCGCCGCGACGTTACAACATATTCGGGGGAGAAACTTCGTGGCCTCCCTATGACGGCGCATGGCAGCTCGACAGGCCAATACTGAGAAGGGAGAGCGCCATCGTATGACAGATCAACTGCGAAATCCCTAAATCACCGGACAGCTGCCGTCCACGGCCGAAAAGGATGGTGCATCCCTTGACATGTTAGAGTGTAGCATCTCAAGGGCTGGCGAGGACGGCGAGAACATTAGTCTAGCCGTGTCTCTCACTCTCATTCCAGTCCAAGGCCGAGACTGATTGAATGATTGACACCACTAGGTCAGATTGCTATTATTCCTACACACATAGTAATTCGAAAGGATGATAGGATAGGGTCATGTCATTAGGTTACCGGCGCTGGTTACAGATCCTGAAACGTCACTTGGTCATCTTCGAAGAATACCGCTTTCCCCGAAGGGAAACCTCAAAACTATCATGAATTGTCTAACCTATTAAAAAGATTGTGATAAGCATACTTCGGTTCCTGCATACTCTGAGCGTTCTGCATCGCGGCACACCACAGCGACATCCCAAGTCAGGGACATGGACCTGATGAGTCTGACCACCCTGCGGGTTGAGGGGCATCGAGGGCAAAAGGGCTGGACCATTGCCGTCTTGCCTAGCCCGAACGCCATCAGAAACGCCATCAGATTACCCGCATATACTCAACATTGTATTGGCTTCTCCGGGGATTCCAGAATGTTAGATGAAGGCTGGTAGTTACGGGAACTGGAGCTCGACCATAGTAGAAGGCGCAGCAGCAGCAGCGTTTACGATGGGCAGCACTTAACAGATTGATCGGCGGCGATCTGCTGTTCAAAGGCTATCTAGGCTAACTTGATCCGGCTCTTGATATTGTTTGTTTCATCTCGAAGGAACGTACTCCATATAACTTTGGTGAGTCAGGTTTCTCTCATATCAAGTCTGATAGCTAGGTGATATTGAACCCAAGCTTTCCTTTTGTCTACATCCCCGACGTAATTAATTGCGCTCAGCGCGACATGACACCTTAAATAATGGAGCTAATTGCCGGGCATCATTTGGCCGGTGTTGATCATGTCTTGTGGTTTGATTTGGACGTATGTACCGATGATGATGATGCTTCATGTGCACGGTGCATTGACAGTTCCCATGACCAGTGATTTTGTATGGAGGGCTCGAACACCAGACGAACATCCCTGATTCATGGCACCTACCTACGCAGGCAATTCTTATCCACTTGGTGCCGTTGTTTAGATTCTTTCTGGAGGCTGAGGTTCGCGGTTGTTATTGTTGTTGTCAGCCCCTGATTGGCAAAGAGGGGATGGATGAGCTGGCTGCAACTAGCCTGCTGCGGTCTCCTGCAAATGCCGCTAGGTCATTACGACCTCCTGGCCAGTGCATGTTTCTCTTACAGTACCACAGTACCTAGCCCCCCAACCGCTCCCCACTTAGTCGCTTGTTTCAAGTTTTGAAAGCCGCTGGACCGCTGGGATCCAATGAACCATCCCCGAACTCCCAGCTCTCAAGCCATACGTTCCCAGTCATCAAAGGGATTATGCGGCAGGTAGCAGGCGGCTTGGGGAAATGTAAATTCTCAGCCAGTCAGATCGCAGAGGGTTCATCGTTCTGGGGTGTGTAGCTATGTCTTGGTGGATGTAGGGATTAACTGGATTTTTGAACATCTCTATATACACCAAATTGTCTTTGGCGGCTGAGAAGAAGGGCCGGATGTGTGTTATGTATGAAAGATTTGATAGATATATGATGCATACTCCTTCTATGATCCCTTACCTTCTGCTCTTCCCTTCCGTATCTAGTCATCGACTATCTCAACAACGATTCAAGATCCCAGTGGAATGACCTTCCAGTACCGAAGGGCAAGAATAACCTAAACAAGCAGCCGCGTCTCTGTCTAATAATTACCTCCTTCGCTGCAAACCACTATTTTCTTACCCCACGAATAATACCTGTTCCCGATCGATCAAGACTCTGGCTAGTCTATCCCGCAATACCAAAACAATCAACACTTAATTCCATCATACATCCTTTCTGTTCTTTTTGCCATCCAGCACAATCTCTGGTCTTCTTCTTAACTTCGTTATATATCGGTTGGCCCGCTCAAACTGGTTTGAGTCAGTGAATAGAACAGTCTATTCTGTCACGCGCAATTACCGACGGCGATTCACTCCAATCCAATCAACGAGGTCATTCACTGTTGATATCGACTTGCCATTCACGCTAGAAACGCATCAATCATTCCCTGTAGTCATTTTGCATTATCGTCTCCCCGGCGCGCAGACAGCATTTAAAGACAGGTTCTTGCAAAAGTTGGTAACCTTCATCCACAAACGACAATAACGTTCCATCTGCGGTTCCACATATATCGTCAGCCCCAAGAGAGAAAGATTCGTCACCTCTGCGATACGTAGCAGCGGCACTTAGTGCCTCGGCTCTCGACTACCGAGGATCCCTCGTCCCCATCCGGGCCTTCAACAAACACTCCCCAGGAACACGAAGTGCAATTGCCTTTTACGGTCTTTTTCGACTTCCTTTCAGCCCGTTTGCTTTCCGTATAGCTTGCTTACTAAAATCGAAGCCTTCCGCTGGTTCGGGAACTATTCTCGTCTTCGATTACTTAATACAGTCCCACAATCGTAAGCGCGCATCACAAGTTTCACTTGCCGCTGCCTCCAAGAACCGACCCATTGGCAAACCCATTGTGGCATATTCCTGAATACCCTGGAGCAACCCGAGAATTCCGCTTTCTCGAAAGTTTAAGCCTCACCGCGAGTGCGTGGACTTTGACAAGACCAGTAACAGTTTGCCACAGAGATTCCCACTCTGTGAACAGCTTTCCAGTTGTGGCGGTGGAGAAAGCGACATCAATCGGGTTCTACGGACGGAAGACAACCCGAATCTATCAACAGCAAGCTCCGATCACCGAGGCAAGCCCGGGGAAACAAAAAGGAACCAGGATTGCATCCACCGCTCGGTACACGCACGCAACCGCAACAAGTTGGGCAACTGAGACCCACTGCCGGTCAAACCCGACAGCTACGTACACAAGGCAGCCCCTGTCACCCTGCAGCACCCTAGAAGCCTGACTTACGACGGGAAACCCAGAACCCTGTAGCCACGTACATTAGCACCTGCCACCTGCCACCTCCTTCAGGACGTACACAGGTACTTGGCCAGCCAGCACAGCTATTGGGCTCAGCCTCGAGACCATACTCGCGTCACCGCACCTATTACGCATCCTATTCAACACATTGCCCCGTGGGTGCTTGTCTTTTGGTGACTTGTCATCCCTTTGGCCAGCCTACTATTATTCCTTAGGTCGTGTTATTGCTGTGCGCCTAGCCCGCCGAGTGATACACGTACCTGACCCTCACCACTCATACATACAACTGCCTTGTCTTACTACATATATACACACTGCCCACTTACACGATTACTGGTTGGTCTGTAATATAATACCGCCGTCTCCTCCCACCATATACCCCCTTACAGAATCTTACCTTCGCTACCTCTGGGGATCTACACAGGCTATCTGAAGTCGGACATAACTTCATCCATTGCCTGTTACCCTAGTGCGAACTAACAACATAACGCTACGCTACACGGGTCTCACATCATGTCTACGATACCGAGATTATCGATGGGCGACCTCAACGCTGCCGCCCTCGAGCAGTTCATCTTCAGACCTGTTAGCAAAGATATGGTTTCGTATCTGGCGCAAGCTGCACGTGATGTCATCCAGTGCGATCCCAATATGATGCCGCCCCCGGCTCAGAACGCACAGTATCACACTCCGCCCCGGACGTCTTCACCGAAAGCCGTTCGTTCCGATAACAGCGGCTTGCCGTCATTGGAGGATTTCATCTCTCAGCTAGTCGTCTCTTCAAATGTCCAGGTCCCTACCTTAATGTCTAGCTTGGTCTACCTGACCAGATTAAAGTCGAGACTGCAACCCATGGCCAAGGGTCTACGATGCACGACTCATCGCATCTTTCTAGCTGCCCTGATTCTTGCCGCCAAGTACCTGAACGACAGCTCACCGAAGAACAAGCACTGGGCAAGCTACAGTCACCTTAGCTCTGAGAGCTATCACTTCGGATTCAACCGGACTGAGGTTAACTTGATGGAGAAGCAGCTGTTGTTCCTCCTGGATTGGGAACTCAGGATCACCGAGGAAGACCTCTATCGGGAGTTGGATCCATTCTTGGCGCCCATCCGCGCTGAGATCGAGTTGAAGCACGCGCGCCGCATGCAACGAAAGGAGCAGCTCCGCAGGCAGCGGGAGGCCGAAGCTTGGGCTGCGACTCAGCAGTACCTTACTCCCCCTTCATCACGCGGAAGTTCGAGGTCGAGGCAGCCCTCGCCACCCACTGACACCATCCGCATGGTGCAAGATATCTCGACGCCGCCCGGACTGGCGTACAGCTCATCCGGCAGCTCTTACGCCTCCTCCATCAGCTCGAGGCAGCACTCGCGGTCGTCTACCCCAATTTCGGATCCCGAGGATCCCTACGTCTACGCCGACGGCTCGCTCTACGACTCACCCGTGGAGATCGTCTTGGAGATGCCGCAGCCGGCTGCGACAAGGGGCTACAAGAAGGAAGGCAAGCAGTTTCTACCTTACGAGATCAGTGCCGACGAGCTTAGGGAGCTCCAGGATGGCAGCAGTAAGACGAAGCGTGTCAAAACTGGACGAGGCATGTGGGGCCGCATGCTCGGCGGCGCCTCCGTACGATAACCGCATCATTTCTTTTGTTTGTCCCGCATCATTCTACGAGCATGGAGCATGGAGTTTGGCGAATCAAGGAGCTACATCAGCATATAAATCTAGCACGGATTTTGTGTTTTTCCCGTATTTATGAAGGGTCGATCCCTGTCATGATACTTGCGAGGCGTTTTCAAGGATGACCACACACAGGAAGCATTTTAGCATTAGGCATAATGCTTGGGTATTTTGGGTCATACGCATGGAGGGAGCACTAGGCTGGGAAGCATCGGGCATGACACTATGGAGAATGATTGGATCATTCACTGCCTACCTAAACATCTAATGATGGAAGGGATGCATATGGCATAGATAGCATAGGAGCATAGGGGCTGATGGGTCCGTTGCGATCCATCGAAGGGGAACAAATACAACAAGGATCACGCTAGTTGATCGTATTACAATACACACATTCCTAACAGTTCATCGTCGCGAAAATTCTCCGTCTTTTTTGCCCGCCACCAGCGTGACCGCTTATTGCCCGCTATCGTTCACCGTCCCGCGCCAGACCGCTAACCTAGAATAGAGCGGACTTGGGATCCAGTAGCCCGGAACCCCACGCGGCCGAAACGGATAATGCGGCGCGATATGTATTCCAGCCACTTGCGAAAGCCCCATCAGTTCTGGAACGATTCGAGTACTAAGGTCAGCGTAAGGTATTTCTGCCCTGCTGCCCAATATTCACCGGGTGAGGCACAAAGGTGGGTAGGCGATAGATAGCTTCTCGAGTTACGGATCGCGAAAGCGGCCCATCATGAGGCCCATCTTCCGCTATTGACAGAGACCAGACCGTAGCTTCCTACAGTCCATACACGCCCCCCACCCCGGCTATGAACGAACCGGCGGCCACCACGGGGCTTGGTTCACTAATATAATTGGTATTATGTAGCTAGGCGCTATCCGGCTAAACTCACGGGCGGGCGATGCTGCACTCCACATCAACATGCAAGACAGCTCATGCCCTGCATAATGATCGGTGCCACCACAAACGGGACACCGCCGCTCCACGCCACATGGGCTCTCTAGAGGGAGTCCGGCTGCCCTTCTCCGGGGGATCGTGCGATGATCCCCACGGGACCATTCGTCAGAAACGTGCGGACTCTGTGACCCGTCCGCGTGTTCACCCGAGAAGCTATACACGTTTCTAAGGAGCCTGCTCGCCGGGGGGAAGGGCGGGCTTATCGACGTCGCACCGGATCGGAATTTTCCCGTCGATTCTGCACATGTGCACGTCGTGTGAGGTATATAGTGTAGGCTAGTGGTAGGTTGGAAAGGTGGGTACATGAGCCAGATACGTAGTCGGAGCGCATTAACAAGAAAAGCTTCATTGGCCAGACCTGGCGGTGTGTCACCGGAGCCGAGGGAAGCCGGAAGGCTGGGGAAGTAGGCAAAGCGGGCGGGCGGGCGAACAAGCAAGCAAGCCGATCCCACAAGGGATCATTGGTCCATTCACACCACAACTTTATTACATAGGCGTCTTTCCAGAACGCCGGGAATCATGCGGTTCCCTAATTTTGTTATTATGCTTACTACTCTGCTAGGATTATATTCCCTTTTGCGTCGTGGGAATGCGATCGCACAATCGATCGATCCGTCTCTCGTTGGTACTATGTACAGGAGCTACGTAGGTAGTTAGGCATAGCCGCCGCTACAAGCATTCGAGGAGTAATTCGAAGATCTCTGTTATTGTTGCGGACAGGTGAGTGCGCGGTCGCGATGATGGCCTGCTAACACTCTAGCGAACGCAACATGCCCTTTACGGCCTTGATCGAGTGATCATCGACGAGCGGATGTGAGTTGTTTGTTTGAGATCGGGCTTGTGTCTGTTGTTTCTATACGCCTTCCGCATGACACAACAGACCCTGCGACTCGAGAGGCGGTCGCGCGGCATGGCAAGTCCCCAGGAGCGCGCGCATGTCTGCCATGGCGACGGCAGCGCCTCACCGCGGGCGCGAGTCGTCGATATTTACGGTGCATCGCGTGCGCCTCTGCGAAGCGAAACTAAGCCAGACCGTGGAATACGCCCACCCCCAGGATATATTTTTGGCATAGCGGTTCACAGGACATGATGAATGAATGGGAAGTGGATGGTGGTTCGACGCACTTACGAACATAGCCGCGGCGTCATCGTAAGGCCGGATCACTTTCTCTGTTTCCTTGACGAGCGTCGTATTCTGTCAAGGGATCTAGCGACTCGCCCGGAGAAGAGGGGTGATGTTATCAGCAAGGCGGATGCTGAACCAAGCATGAAATCAAAAAGCCCTGCTGGAAGACCGACGATGTTTGTTCGCTAACGACTGACTGTTCCGGAAGGTTCCCGGTTGGAGATCTGTGCCTTTCTTTTATGCACAGATTCCTCCCAGACCAGTAATATATTCTGCGAGCAAACAATTCAGCGCTGCTGATTGGGCGCCGCCGGGTTGTTGGTTTGTTGTACAGACGTAACAGTGGTTGACTCACCAACCACATGCTTGGCGAAAAGGGATCCTCTCGAATCCATACACCCCTTTCCCGATCCCTTGCGAGTTCATAAAATTGTATTATGTGCTTAAGCATGCTATAACAGAACGCTTTGAATTGTGTAGAAGTAGCTCATAGCAGGCTTTGGAATGGGATATGGTTTTATGAACCCATAAAGGATGACTCACGGATTTCGTCTTCGATCTCGTCCAAACTGACAGAGTTTTGGCTTCTCCTAATGCCGTCCATGTGACCGCTATGGCTCTCCGACTACAGTCGAGGGCGAGAAGTTCGACCATTCGCTCTTCAAATCGCTCATGAAACGACGATTCTTCTTTACAGTATCGTTCGAGACCTATCGGGCCTCTACCAACTTTAATGGCGACAACCGTGGCCTCTATGATTATGGCCCACCAGAATGCGCCCTGCAGGCCAATATCGTGGATCTCTGGAGGAAGCACTTTATTATGGGAGGGGAATATGTTTGAACTGGATTGCACTGTCATCACCCCGGGACATGTTCTCAGGACAAGCGGCCATCTTGATAAGTTCGCCGACTGAATGTGCAAGCACCCCGTCAGAGGTGAATATCTTCGAGCTGATCGCCTCGTCAGAAGTGTCCTCGAATCTTGAGTTACTCGTGGGGTGAAGGGCCCCTCCAAGCGACTCACCCAAGCTGGATGAGTCGACCATCACCGAATACAATGACATCCTTGCCAAGGTAACTTCTCACTCCGCCTTGATTGACTCTCCCCCTAAGACTGCCCAGACCAGTTTGAACTTTAAAAAGCTGCTCGACTATAACCAAAGCTCGATGCCATTCCCTTCTGACAGAGTCGGAAAATCTTACAGATACGAAATTTCTTCTAGGTCTGGATTACTTCGGGTAAGGGATTCGTAATGGCAGAAATTGAACATTGCGTTGACCCTAAGAAGAAGGAGCACCCTCGGTTTGGTGAAGTCGGCGAGATCGAGTTGGCCTTACTCAATAGGGAGATGCAGGCTGTCGGCAAGACAACGCCTCAGTGTATGACAGTAGGGCAAGCAGTCAAGTCCAAGACTATCGAGAACGAAATGCTTGGGTGCTTCCTTGCAGAGATCATGTTGCTTCTCCTCAAGATCGGAGTCGATCCTTCCAAGCTCCGATTTAGGCAACATATGGCAAATGAAGTGGCTCACTACGCGTGTGACTGCTGGGATGTTGAGCTTCTCACGAGCTACGACTGGGTCGAATGCGTCGGTTGTGCTGGCCGGAGCGCGTTCGACTTCACAGCGCATCCAAAATACACCGGTGCTCCTTTAGTAAAGAGGCACTCCTGAGCCGGTCAAGGTGGATGACTTGCAGGCTACACTTGACAAGAAACTTATGGGGCTGCGTTTCAGGCGGGATGCGCCGATTATCCAGGCAACGATTGAGGCTCTAGACAGACCTCCCTAAAGGCATTAGCTGCCGAGCTCAACGAAACGGGGACCGTAACCGTCAACAAGCCTGTTTTGTCAGACAGCGGGAGATCTGTGGAAGTTTCGAGCGAGCTTCTCACCATCTCTAAGTGGCTCGGTCCTTGGGCACCCGCGATTACATTGCGAATGTTATCGAGCCTACCTTCTGTATGGATCGTATGATGTACAGTCTGCTAGAGCATGTATACTGGTATCGACGCAACGTTGTTGCAAGAGCGGTGAGTCCCGCGAACCCACCCATATTAAGGTCGAGTGGCCAATAAACACCCCAAGGTCTTATCGCTACCACTTGCTGCGGCACCACACAAAAGTTCCCATAGTCGCGCTCTCTAACTCTCTTTGACGCATCCGGTGCCTCCATCGGGAAGGAGTGTGTGAGAAACGATGAACTCGGAACGCCGCTAGGCATTACCATCGACTTTGGTACACTTTGCGACGGCTCGGTAACCCTGAGAGAACAGGATAGCAGCATGAAACAGGTCCGAGGGTCGGAAGACGATGTTGTCCAAGTGGTCAAGCTCCTGATGGATGGTGTCGAGTCCTGGGAACAGATTTCTCACCGACTGCTGCCGTTCTCGGGCCAGGGCCACGATAACTAAGCATTGACGTGTAAAAAGCTACCTATGCGCGCGCGAGGGGATTACATGGCGAGCGATCGAACAAGCATTAAACTGGTCACTGGCGGCAGCAGCATGCCGGCCGACTGGGCCTTTCTAGTGGGCGGACAGGATGCGTCGGAAAGCGCTTTCCACTCGATGAAAGGAGGGTAAATCCATGGCCTTGATAAGCGAAGCAGTTGGGCCACAGAGTGTGCCATTATGTCTGCATCTAGAGTTTCATCGATTCGTAGAGACTATCTAATCAATTAGCCTTGATATACTAAGTACCCCAGTAATCATATAAAAAAGTTAAGGGATTGGTAGGCTAGGTCGTCGGGCGTTGCGCCGTTCCGACGTATTGGCATGCGGTTCCAATGGTCATCACGGCCATCTACCTCCACTGGAGGCAACTGAGACCTATTCGCTGCCCCCTCTTGGGCCAAGCGAGGCGCGGACAAGACACCGACCCCGGCTCTACGTCTGGTAACCAGAAACTCTGATATTGTACGCAGTACCATACCAAGAAGGGTAAAAGCCCTGGAAGGCGTCGTCGCTTCCCAACACGTCATTGATGCGTCGCATCTTACTTTATGCCCTTCCGTCAGCCGAGGTCCAGCCTCTCAGCCTTTGGTGCGAATGACTTTCGTGGGGTTGGTGAGCTGCACAGCCCCCTTTTCCCGAGGCTGCCTTGTTAGGCTGTCACTACCTGAAGTTAGCAAGCTTTCATGCAGACGAAGCTGCACCACGTCAAATGGCTTTCGAACCTACTGTTCCCTCGCGGCACGGAACATCTTTCCGATGCGAGGCATATAGACTACCGTTGCATTAAGAGTGCGGACAAGGAGTATTGCCGCCCTCCTACGGCTTATTACGGGCTGTGCACAGGGACCCGTCTCCCTAGCTAAGCCTTCCAACTAGGTGGTCAGGGCCTCGTAAATCAAAGCTATCACCAGCTTCCCGTCTCGGTAACTTGGGCCGGCTTAAATGCTTCAGTACCTGCACCGACCATTCGTGTTCTGGTGCACAGGGGCGCAGATGTCTATTGCTCCCGAGTAGCCAGTCGTGTTACTGCTCGTGGTCAGCAAGAACTTGAACGAAGCCGACTAATATGCTCTAACAGGGACGACCCGTGTTACAGTGCACATAGGCTATAGATCCTGTATTGCTTTGGGATTGCCTAAGCGGTCGTCCCGTAGCCGCCCCACGGAGTGGGTGGTGTCCCGTGTTTCTCGAATCTAATGTTGGCCACGCCCAGGCGCGTTCCTTTCTGCCAGATTCTGGGTGCTGCGGCCTTTCTTGGCCTCCTTCCCCCACGTCAGCCTCTCGATCGCGGCGACGCCGGGACCCTCGTACACACTACCGTAGAGTCCACTCGCTCAGCTGTTCCCTTGCGGCCTTCACGGTTGGCTGCCGCTGCTTTTCGGTATATTCGCTCCTGTACCACTTGCCATAGGCAAGCAGATAATAGAGGCGGAAGCACAGGAACGCGAACCCGTCGTACTCCAGGTCCTCGGCATACTCAGCGCCGAGGTCCACCGCGGCAGCGATCCCCGACATGACGGCGACCTCGTGGGCGTTGGCCAGAGTCCACGCCGCGGGATACTAGCTCCTTCCTCCAAGGCTCGTAGAATTCGCAGAAGTTAGGGAACACGATCATCAGCGGTCTGTGATCCACGACCGTGTTCTTGTTCGTTTGTTACCACATCCCATACGACAGCGACGTGCATAGCCGCTCCGGCATGATGGTCGGGACCTCGGGCGTGGCGTTGCCGGGACCCAGGAACAAGGCTGTTATAGGCGGAGCGATGGGGTTTGTGAACGCCTCCGAAAACATGGAGAGCTTAAAAACCAGCTTGATGGGCAGCAGAGCGAAAAAGACCTCGAACCAGCGCATGAGCCTGAGCACCATCACCAGTCGCTTGACCTCATTCCGAGATGACGCGCGAGGAGCTGCGTGGGGAACATGTTGTTCCAGAACGTTTTGGTGCGGCCGAGCGAATCTGGAGGTGTATGGGGTTAGCGTGGAAGCCCTGCCGGACGTACACGGTGCACGTGTGGTGGAACATGAAGGAGCCTCCCTGGACCCCCCCTGGTTAGCCCAAGATGCGCCGTCGCGCTCCTTGTCGGCAGGATGGAGAAAGCTTGTCCACCACAGTAGTCGACGGCGTCGATGAGTTTCACGGCGAACTTTTCTGGGTGTTCTGACAGGTGATGCGTCGTAGACATGCTGGAGTCCTGTTAGGCCACTATAGACTCACGGAAATAGAGCGGAATATCCCGACTGCGCCAGCGCCGATAATAAGCATTGACTTACGGTCATCCTCGACGCCAATCCTGTCCCCTGCCATGGCTGCAGCGGCTGCCTCTTCAACCTGATCCAAGCCATCGGTGACCAATCGTATGAAGTGTTCAAAGGGCGAATTGGATCCTGATCGAAGAATGAACCTCCAAGACCGCATGGAGAACAGATTGGAACCAAGATTTGTTGATATAGCATCCAATAGAGTTCATTCCCTACGCAGGATATTTGTTAGTAAGACGACGATGATAGCTACATTGTGAACCACCACGTCGTTCATACCAAGCCGCAACGGTCACACTGAATCCCCCTTACGCCTTAGCTTAGGGATGAGCTGTCTCCGTCATCAGGCTGACTTCCGGTAAATTCCAAGTCCCAAAAGTCGATTCCTTAGAATATTGTATGTATTTGATGTGAATATGGATGCCAGAAGGGAAGTTGTGGTGACTTCACGATAGCGCGTAGAACCAGCCCATCGCCCCTATACTGGCTGCCAGTCAAATCCCGGCAGCCACTTCAGCTAACCAACCAACCAACCACCAAAGCCGTCTCTATTTTGGCAGCCTGTCCTGTAGCTTCCACAAAATACATGCATTAAGCACACAACTGCGGGCGCCTCCATGATGGTTGTTGCATCGGATATGCTGAGTGTCTTACCACAACTGCCTCGGACTCAACGACTCTCCGAGCAGTTGTAATTCGGATACTGGTCCCTCCAGACTTAAGTGGCGTGGGTAAATATAAGCTCACTAGCATCTTACAACTACAGGTCGAACCGACTCATGGTGATATGAAGTTGTGAGGAACTCAGACTGTATTCTCGAAGCTGCGAAGAAGATAGTTACCTCCAGCGGCGCCTGATTTTCAAAAGTTCTTGCTCCTGCAAGAGGTCACATACCGGTATAACTCTAAAACCTGCTTAACGGCAATGGACTGAAGCGCTTGTGTCACCCATTTGGCTAGTTTGCCAGAAGGAACCCGTACTGTCGAAGCGTATTTAAACATCCACGACGTCGATGGGTTCTGCTGGTGTGCCGCCCAACCAAGCAAAGATAGGGGCCACTGCCCGCAAGACAGCACAGTACGCAATTCACCGTCATCAGGGGTAAAAGCCCACTTCTAGGCCACGCCGTCGACTTGGAGACCCACTCATATGGTGACGCGCATCGCACCCACGAGTAATTCCGAACACAGGCTGGTAAGAATAAGGAAGGTGAGACGCTCGTTAATTTAAAAGGTGAAACGCCAAATCAGTTCAATTTTTTAGAGTAGGCTATAATACCCAAAAGCAGAACACCCAATGCAACCAGTAACCCACATCGTGCCGCCTTCTGGCCCCGCCAAGGTCCAAGTAAGAGGCTCCTATCCCAAAGGCGCCATGCGTATAGCCCCAGAAATATAAAAAACCGTGATATTATACAATAGAGTGTATGACGGGGGTGAGAGAGCCAATGTGAAGATATGAACGTTTCCATAGTCGAAGCGCCCGCCCGCTCGCTTGCTCGCTCGGGTATTTTACAACATATCGCACAAAAATTGCCAATCATGCTGCTCGCCCGCCAGCGTCTATCCGTTTCGCGGTTGGGCGCACCGCCTCTCGGGGACACCTAGTCACAAGGTGTGTCCGACTGCAGCCCGATCGTCTACTGGGCCTGACCCGCCGACGGCGGGTGCTGGATCTCGACGGCGGGGGCCTGCTGGCCGGCCTCGTCGAAGGCGCGGGCCGGTTGCGACAACGAGAGGCCCCCTAACCACCGGGGCTCGTCGACCTTCATCTTCATGATCTCGTCCTTGCGGGCGACGGCGGGCCACTTCTTGTCGTCGCGGTTGGCGGCGGCCTCGGCCTCGCGGAGCCAGAGCTGCCACTGCGGCGTGCTGGGCGCCGCGCCGCTGCGCTCGACCCAGGCTGTGCGTTTGGTTTCGCGGATAGCGTACCACAGTGTGCGCGTGAAGCTCTTCATGCCCTCGCGCTGGTCGCTCGGGTCCGTCGTCATGTGCGCGTTTTGCGCCTCGGGCGGGGTCACGTCCCGCACCACGTAGCGGGTGAGGTCCCAGAAGTACTTCTTGGGGATCAGGCTCATGCACCAGTAGAGGGCGTTCAGTGTGACGTAGGCGGCGCCGATGAAGATCTGGCTGTTCCACTTGCAATTGCCCAGCAGGACGACCCCCACCATGAGCAACAAGGTGCCGACACCCATCAGCGCCTGATAGACCTGACCGCCGACGCGATAATCGCATTCTTCGGTGCCTGCGTACAGCTCTCGAGCAACCTCTTCGGTGCACTTGATCAGAAGAAAACCGCCTTCCCGAGTGCGGATAAGCACGTCGCCTTTCGGGACCTTGTTCGTATGGCTTCGACTCATGAGAAGCGGCCTCCACCATGAAGCCAAACCGACAACAGAGCTAGCAAGAGATAAGAGAGAGACGCTAAGAATGGCGGTACCGTCGTTCCAGAACGCCGCTGCGATAATCGTCCCTATCGTGAGGAGTACGGAGAAGACGGTTAGAATGTGAAGTGGGGAATACAAATTAGGAGGAACTGCGGGACGTTTGGCGTTATTCGCAAGGGTCGGGTTTGCCACAAAGTCTTGTACCTTTTCCATCATCGTGACGCGCCTTGTGATGCCCTGTTGCGGACCGACCTCGATGTCCCGCAGGGCCTTGAACCCGGTGGTGCCAGCCGGCGTAACGATATCGTCCTGGCCAGTTGATGGCGGACCGGGGAGCCGATTCAAACGCACGTCAGAGGTAGTGGTATCTGTTCGGCCGAGAGACCAGATCTTTCCAAGAAATCCCTTCTTCTGGTTGCCCGCAGGTTGAGCGACCTCGGCGCCCCCGGCATTATTGCGATCAGCATGCGTGATCTCGAGGACCTTGAAAGAAAAGGGTTGTAGTTCATCAAGGGGGTGAAGGATGTTGGCGAAGAAGCCGACGGTGTCGAGGGTGACGCCGCTGTAGACGCCAGTCATCTTGGCGTGGACTTCGGGCAGGCGAAGGGGCCGGGAAGGTTTGAGGAGAGCTTGTGGGGCCGGGATGATGCGCGGAAGAAGACACATCATACTGGCCGTGATTGTCTGAGCATGGTCGGCGATAGAAGACTCGCCAATGACGGCGAGGAGCGTGACGACATCCAACCGCCAGCCCAAAGGTCCTTCGTCCTTTGTCTGGTCTGAAGAGAACCACGCCTTAGGTCCCGTATAGGCGACTTCGCCGCCCCCGTCGGCCATAGTGGTTAAAGAGGGCCCAGCGATCAGGTAAGTTTGGGATAGTGGAAAGGCAGATATCAATAGAGTTTCGGAGCTCGGTCGGGCCCACAGAGCCTTATAGCAGATGGGCCGGACTGCCCGACTTCTAGATGTGAGAGAGGCGTATAGTATATATTCCACTCAACTGAACAGACGATGCCAGGATGATTATCGCAACATTTATTAATTCGCAAGAATAACAAACTGAATAGCTAGAGATATATAGCAGTAGCTGGCCAGTGAACAGCAAGTTGGGAGGCTCTGTCGCCTTGAAGCTCGGGGCGAGGTGGAAACGTCTAGCAAGCGCGGAAGACCCGCTCTTTTTTCTGTGCGAAAGTTTCAAATGCGCCCGAGGCTTAGACCGGGGCCAAGGGGTCCCCATCCCAAGCCTTATCGCTTGACCCCGGAAAAGCCTAGCCTGGCAATAATGGGAAATTTTTAGGTTTAGCCCCCCAAAACCCGGCCCCAATGGCGCAGAATACGGACACAGAGCTGCAGGCGCCTGTCTCTGCCATTATGCCCATCGCCATGCGGACAAGAATGCCTATGCTGGTATTCAGTCACTTATCCCAAATTCCTACTAAGGAGGCAAGGTAAAATGTAGCGTAACAAATCAGGCTCGCGAAGATGAGAAGGCTCTCTCCTCATCCTACTTTAGCTTCCAAACTATCCTTTCGGGCGGTAGCTTAGCGACGGGTAGACCCACTACTAGCCACCACGTCCGCTGAACTCAATTGAGCGGTCCTGCCAAGGACGGCCATGCGGGTCGCACATAAAATTCAACGCCATGATTGTCATTGGAAGCGTTTATAATACTTACGATATCTTTAACGTGCGGTATAATATCGTTGATAATAATAGGCAGAGCAATGTATTTCGAATTATTTAGATTTGTCAATTTGTATGTAAAATAGCCTAGAGTGCGAAGAGTCATTGTGGCAGTTACGGTGGGGTTGCGTTTTATCTGCCACCCACCTGGACCGCATAGTGCAGTTATCGGTCCGGTCGGTGCTCCAGCCAGCCACCCAACCAAGCTGTTGAAGGTCCCCGACTATGCCAACTCATTGTGTTCACGATCTCGATGATGCCGCGCCGCTTATCTGCGTGGTATGCCTTACGCACTCCATTCCATCGAGCTTCGACCGATTTACACAATATTTTCGTACCCGGCAGTAAATTGCTGCGTGGGTACGGAGAGTGCCTAAGTTAGGTACCTATCCGGCTCTGTAAGTGCGTATGTATGTAGCCAGCTGAAAAAGGTCAGCTGCGTGCACTGTCACCATTCGCTCATACTTCCGCAATTCAACAAGGAGTGGGGCAGCAAGTGATCCCATCTCAAACTCTCAACGAGAATGTAAATTCAATAGACGAGAACAGCCACCCTTATCGTAACCATCATACTCATGAGATCCATAGCCAAAATATCAGTATCAACCAATCCAGTACAGCAAAAGGGTATATAGAGAATATAACGCCCGCTTCCCCGTCAAATGCGCAACCTCTGGCACTGGGGATATAGCCGAGTCTAGACTTAGCCCAGGGGTTCGCAAGCCACTCAGCATCACCGCGCTCTAAATTTCGCGTGGGCCGCTTGGCTAGTCGGCAGAGCCTGAAAAGCCGTCTCGGTCGCTTTCCTCTTTCCCTCTTCCTCTTCAGCCTTCCTCTCTGCAGCAGCTTCCATCGCTGCCACCTCTGCGCGCGTGAACTTCTTCACCTGGAACTCCGGGACGTTGTTGACCCAGTCGAGGAACTCGTCCCACCGTAGCTCCCACTCCACCTGCACTCTTTCGCGCTCTTCTTGTGTCATGCATGCGTGATCTATGCTCCACTGGATGAGCTGGCGGCACTGCTGCAGCGTCGTCTTCTTCTGGCCGTCTTTCCTGCCCACCATGTATTGGTAGAAGTCATGCGATAGAGTCGATCTGGGTTTCATTAGTACGCTCTTGCAGGAGCACCTAAGTCTCTAGCACTCACCGGAAAAGGGTACCATTGTCGCTGTTCAGCGTACAGTGGAGACCGCGATTGATCAGTCCGTAGATAGCGTGTTCCGCGATTCGTGAATTTAACCCTAGAATCTCGTTTGAGATGGGGCAGCTCTCTACGCAGATCCCCTTGCTCTTCATTCTATCGTCGTATCCAGTATCGGAGAGCAACGCGTAGCCATGGCCAATCCGCTTCGTGGTATCGAACGAGAGCGCAGTCCCGAGGTTATCATCGGGGTCGTAGTGCGTCTCGCCACAGTGGAAAAGGAAAGGAATCTCGACATTTTCTTTTCGGCAGGTGGCCACAAACTCTTCGAATTCCTTTTGGAAGAATGACAGGGGATGTCCTTTGGACTCCTCCCCGACGAGGTCGAAGCCGGCAATGTATTGTGGCCACTTCCTCTTGAACTTGAGACACTCGGCGAGCATCTCTTTAACTTCTTCTCTAGGAAAAGACCTAGGTGTGCAATAGATAACCTTTAGACCACCAAAAGCTAGCCTGGGGGTTGCCACTGGCTTCTCTCGTCTGCGATCGTTGATGATCTTCGTCTTTTGCTGAGGCGTTAATGGTTGGTCTGCGTTGGCCGAACTCTGGTTAACAACTTTTCCTTGCGCGTTCAGTTGTCGGTTCTCCACGATTCGCCCATCTGACAGCATGACCCCCTTCGTCTTCATGAACCTCTCGTATTCGTCGACAATGATCTGCATAGTGCCCTCGTTGTCGATCTTTGCTTTTCCGTCGTCGGTCCATATCTGGTTGGACTTCATGAAATTCGGGCGGATCTCTGCGTATTGGACATTCTCCCTGACGAACTCTTCTAAACAGTCCCTAGTGTATTCACGAAACGCAGTTTCGTAGTTGAACAGGCCCTTCATCATTCTTGTCCGGGCATTGAATTTCTCCCATATCCTACACATTGTTAGCAACTTATACGTCACAGTCTCGTGGGACACGTACCCGTCTTGAGTTTGCTGCGCGTTATGGGCCTCATCAGCATGGAATACGAGTTTACTAATAAGCCAGTTCCTATATCCGCCTTGCAATATGTCGAGAGTGCCCTGCAGCTCATCGCTCAGGCCCCCTGTTTGTTTGCTGAGTTCCTGCAACCGTGCCTTCTGTACGTCCCATTCTTGTCGAAAGAAGGCGTAGCGCATCCGTGAATTCTTTTCATACTTCTCACTAAACAAGTTCGGGCCAGTAACGTCATCCTCTGCATACAGCCTGCTATGGGTTTCCTGTATCTTCTTCTCATCGCGTCCATCTGAGTCCAAAGCATCGGGGTCTTTGCGCTCCCCAAGGCTGAACTGAATCTCGCAGAGGTCAAGGTCCTGCTTTGTCACAAGTGGCATGTTGGACCAGATATACATGTTCGGCATGCGTTCCGCCTTTTCAAGCAAGACATGGGGAAGCAGGGTGGCGTTGAAATGAATATGAAGATGAGCGCCTTTCGGCATCTTCTCTGCGATCTGAAGGAGATAGGACTTCCTCAGATTTATGTTTGTAGGCGCAGAACGCCTGCGCTCCTCGACCTTGGCTGATTCCTCGGGGTCGCTCCCATTGATGTAGTCGATGTTGGATAAGAAATGATCGCCGGCCTGGCGCTGGTGTGTCTGACCGAACACTCCCGGCACTGGAGGCGCCGGCTCGAAGATATCGATATCGTCGAGCCTTCTCGCATTTTGTAAGACCGCATTGGCCCTTTGCTCAGCTTGCTCCCTTGGGCCGAAGGTCAATGCCGGTCCCTGAGAGCCGCGGTGGTCGCGATGGAAGATCCTCCGAAGACTTGCTGCAGGCATTTTGGTGCTCTTCTCATGCTGATTCTGATAATCCTGCTCGTCTTCCCTATCAATGCTACAGAATGTCCCCATGAGCGCATTTAGTAACTCTCAAGACATGCAAGACGCGATAGGTGGGTAGCCGTGACGTCTGTAAGTGAAAATTTGACAGCGGGCAACTCGCTCTTAATGTACAAATCTCCTGTGAGGATGCGCGATTTACACTTGCGCTCTTGGTGAGGTCGCGCGTGTTATTAAGTGACGTGAGATGAAGTTAAAATGACCATAGGCTGTGTTTGGTATGCGAAGGGCATGAATGCATAGCAAGGCTGGGGCTGTGTCCTGAGCTGTCTAAGACCCAGAAATACCCCACCTTTTACTGCCTGAACCGGATTAGTCTCTTAAATGTAAAGAGCGACTTGCCGTATCCGGCTTAACATGTAACCCGATAAGAGTTGTTTATCCGCCTAATAAGGCGGACTTTCAGGCAGATCACGCTCTCTGCTCTCTATTCTGTATGTATGACCTTTAAGGTGTACCCCGCCAATTAGGCATTGTCTATCACCTGGCGCTAAACACGAGCCCTGGACCAACACAGCGGGAACTATTCGGTCGCTTGCCGACACCTAGGCTAGGTACACCGCCTACGTACATACCTTATGTAGACAGCTTATTGAGTAGTCACAAGGATCAATTCTGCTTAGCGTCCGGAGTCATGCCTCTAGCGCAGGTGTCTAAGGGAGCCTACATACATCAACGTGATATCCGCCGGAAGGCCACAAGGCATTAGCTCTAACAATTTTTCTCGAGGGCTCTTTTTCTATTCGCTACATTGACCCAATCAGCTTCCGCAGGAAAAGCTTCAGTGGACCTAGCTTCCGTTTTAGGCCTAGAGACCACTAGAAAATTGTTAGGGCTAGTGCCTTCTTGCCTTCCGGCGGATATACCTGACTATAACCAAATTCTCACCTCACCTCCTAAGATATGCGTCAGGAGGCAATGACTCCAAACATAAACCACGTTAATAAGGCTCGCTCGGTTGCCTGAACATCTGACATGTTAGTTTCTCAAAATCTTGTTCCAAAGGTCACATTTGCAGACACAGCGAGTATTACCTTCGGGGATCAAGCACAGCCTTCCACTATATGGGGAAGCGAGTGAGGTGAGTTGCTACTCACCGTATGGTACTGCATTTTTACATGTCGCTCCCTCCCTACTAAGCCTCAGGTTATGCTCGTATATGGAGCCGGTAAATGACTTAACGTACTGACTTAAACGTACCTAGGTAGGCAGGTCTAAGGAAGAGGTACCCGAATCTTGTGAGATGTAGTCACACACCGGTTTAGTTACAAGTGCAACCTAGCAAAGTGACTGGTGCCTCCAACAACATACAGTACCTGCAAATGCGCCGCACATTAGCAGCGTTCTGCTGTTGGTCTTGTTGTGTGTGACCCTTCCCGATCATTCTGCGGAAACCCGTCGGTTGTCCGTGGTCCCTGGAAGATGCCCCGTATGCCTCGTAGACCGCCAGATGGTACCAAGCGCTGTAGAGAACAGGTAATATCTCTGAATTCTCATTGCCAAGGCATTGAATGCCAATGCTTCGTCCAGCAGGATCGTAGACAACACAAGAAGTTAGATTGGAGGCTCCCCCCGAACTAAAGCATCCGGATTCCGGCCATGACAGGAAAAAAAACGCCCTACCTAGCCCAACGGTGTCTTCCCAGGGATTCTCGATTACATTCCAGACCTGAACTCGCATGTGAAGAAGGGCATTCCCAAGATTCTAGCCCTTCGAAAGCTGCGCCGCAGCAGTTCATACCGGCTCAAGACTGAAGACAGAGGCCATGTCTTGGAAACCACCGAGCCCACCGCCCTCCTTAAACGTCCGAAACACGTCAAATAATCAAACCTAAAGACACAGCCAGATAAGCTAGGACCCCACCGAAGCACGGAGCCCAGGCTCTGCCACCGTATTCATCCTAAGCTCCCGGTAGGTGAGCCCGGTCTCAGTCTCAGGCAAGGTCAGAGGCTGGGTTCTACGTCAGACAGGACAGGACGCCGTATAGGTGAGCCGTAGGTAGAGCCCTCCGTCTACGTAGCGTAAACTCAGTAGTCCTAGGAAGGGAATGGGGGTTTACGAAAAGCGTCCCGGCATGGGGGTAGACTACTCCTATCGCGCACGGCGTGTCGTCATCTTCTGGCACCAGTCGCCGCTGGCTTGGGGACACATCATAAATGGCTCAGTCTATGGTACCGTTCCGAGATGCCTACTCTTGGGGGGGCAGAGGGTTGAGAGCCGAGATACGAGAGAAGTGACACGTCAGCCATAGCGGACGCTAGCCAGCGAACTTTGCGGGAGGAGAGAAGCGGTCCCGCTCACCTAGTCACGGTCAATGGAACACGTAGAATGAACGGCATGGAAGAAAAAGGCAGAAAAAATTGCGGCTATCTTTGCGGCATACTGAAATACTAAACGCCTGCCGTTTGTCAGAGTCTCGTTCAAGTTGGATAGCAGAGCCAACCCGATCTACCTGTCTAAACCACGTCTGGACTGACCGATCTCTTGTGAACAAGTGCATAGGCGGAGTTTCAGAACCTGATGATGAGGCGCCAAAAAAGTAAAAGAAGCATGCCATATGATGTATCAAAAATCGGCTCTCTTTAAAATGCTGGCGCGTCTTTGAAACCTGGTGTCAAGTTGTATAACCATGACTGACAGCAGTATTATTGCAGATCAACCTTCCGTTCTGCATATGTGCCGAATTATGAGATTTACGCAATGCCTAGACATCAACAATGCTGGGCGGGGTATAAACTGAGTTCATCGCGCCTCCGTCGCAATGCAACGCCGCGAGTGAAGTTCAATGCTGCCGAAAAGAGAATGGTTACCAAGACCCAAACGTATGATTCGCCCCAAGTTGGGCGCTGGCAGCTTAGTCATATCGGATATGGTTACGCGCCCTGTTGAAATTCTGCCCAGACTTCCATGGCCCAGCTTGGTTGGTGAACCATTTCCCCTGAGACGTGGAATTCTTCCCCTTGGATGTCGGCGATTGTGCTTGGTCCTTAGCTGAGCCATCAAGTAGAGTTCGAGGAGCAGCTTGTCCCGGAGTTGAAGGTTTGGGCATAGCTTGAGCTGGGGGCTGGGCATTCTTTGCTGACTTCTAGTCCTCAAACTTGATGCTTCGAACCTGGTGGACATCCAGAACACCGCCCTTGTAGCTGCCACGCTTCTTCTTGTTCTTTTCCTTCGTGAACCCCTTGCCTCTGGTCACAACTAGATCTTCGTGGGCTTTGTCACCCCAAGAGTGGGAGACGTAAGCGTTCGAAGAGAGACGGGGGTCAATTGCCACATCCTGGCGGATCCTTGAAAACGGTTGGTTTTGGGTCTTCGCGGTCTTCGCGCCGTTCTTCCCACGGTTGTTGGTCTTCACCGGATCCGGCGGAAGAGGGGGCTCCCCAAATTGGGGCGAGGTCTTGTCGAGAGTGGTGGATGTATCTGAGCCCGTGCCGTTCACGGTCACGTCCTTAGAAGCGGGTTTCGCGTCTTCACTGTCCGATTCCGAATCACTCGAGGAAGATGAAGAATCAGATTCGGGAAGCGGGATCTTGGAGGCTACAGCAGCGGCGTCACTTTCGGAGTCGGAGTCTGAGTTAGAGTCAGAAGACGAAGAATCGGATTCGGAACTCGAAGACGAGGAAGAAGAATCGGCCGCTTGAGCCTTGGTGGATGCCTTCGGCTTGGCGGCTTCATCATCGGATGAACTACCATCGGATGAAGAATCCGAGTCCGAAGTCTCAGACGAGCTTTCATCCGAGCTCTCTGCCGTCTTTGTCTTCTTGGCCCGGGGCCGTTCGTCCTCAGAACTCGAGTCGGACATGTCTTCATCCGAGTCGCTCTCCGAGGAGGAAGCCTCACTATCCGATTTGGCCTTCCGCTTCAAAGGGTTCGTGGTCTTGGGAGCCTTGGCAGCAGTAGCTTTAGCTTTTGACGTAGCCGCCTCATCATTGCTTCCGCTGTCACTGTCACTGTCGCTATCGCTGGAGCTCGAGCTATCGGAGGAGTCGGAGCTCTCTGCTTTAGCCGCAGGCGCGTCTGCCATTGACACGTCATCTCCATCGCTATCGCTGTCCGAGCTCTCATCACTAGAGCTATCACTATCACTACTACTACTGCTGCTGCTGCTGCTGCTGACCTTAGTGACGCGATCAATGGCTTGCTGCTTGGGGGCAGTCGCGCCGTCCTTGCTAGAGAAAGTTTCCCAGGCTTGGAACACGCTGACCAAAGAGGTGTGGTCCTTGTTATCCCTCTTAGAAGAGCCGTCGCTCTTCCAGCCGTTCTTTGCTCGGTGTTTCTGAAACTCGCGGTGGGCGTTGTTGAAGCCCTGGTCCGACAAGAAGGACTCGACGAGGTCCATAAGTTGGGTAGGAGGGGCTTGGTTGTCGACAGCCGGTGCTGCCGGAGTAACCTTGGATTTTTCGGGCTTCTTGCTTTTCTTGGCCATCGCGTTTGTGGTCGTCGTGTCTGAATGCACTTGAGTAGAGGCGGCGGCAGAGTTGTTGCTGAATAGCCAAGCTGGAGGACCACTCGAACGGGTTGAAATTTGGCGAGACGGATCCTCTTGTTCTTCCCTCTTCATGGAAATGAGTAGAGGAAAGAACTGTGCATTGAAACGGGCACGAAAGGAAATGGACGTTGTAGGTGCAGTCGCGTAGCTACTTCACCTGGCAGAAACGGACCGCATCGCGCGATAGCAACTACCTCGCAAAAAAAAAAAAAAAAAAAAAAAAAAAAAAAAAAAAAAAAAAAGGAAGTGGGCAGGGGTCATTTTTCTGCCGATGATCGATAACCGGGTACTCAATGCACTAAGCCTAACCTGTTCACCGCACAGAGCTAGTAAGGAATTAGATGTGGCCAGGGCTTGGATCTTTTACCAACCACCTCTACCCGCTTGAGGTCCCTCCCGTCACCGAGATCCATGTAATAAGTTCCTGGCAACGGACATGAAGCCCAACAGTTATAACTGAATGCGAAACACACCTGTAAGTGTGCCAGCTGTTAAGGCGACGTACGCTGATAATCCAGGCAGGCCCGGACACAATGGTTGGGCGACCTCCAACTCCGAAAGTGTATCATCTAATCACCATTATATCTTCATACTAAGTACCTACGGAAATCGGCTTTAATAAAATCGAGTAACTACGAGTTGCTACTTTTCAGATTAGATATCCTTATCGCTGTTGGTCGGATATGGATATTCAATTCTCATATCGTAACTCCTGAATACCTCAAGGGGTGGTCCGATTATTTTGTCCAGGGCCTGCCATGATCGAAAGTCAGATCCACATTCTCCAGGCAGATACCGTCCTCTGAACGACCACCTGTGACATACACAGCCTCTGCTCTTTGGAAATAGGATGGATTCTCAGAGCCAAAAGCAGGCTCACAGGACGCTGCGCCAAGGGCAGCGCCTTCTATAGACAGCCTCAAGAGCCTATTCTGCTCTCGCGATTCGTCAAGCGTACAATAAGTCAGAGTTATCGTTCGGGTAGGCAGCCTTGCGGACATTGACATGTCGTTCGGCCGCCTCGTCCGCTTCGTCCGTATTAAGCATACGAAACGCATATTATGTTTCGGGCCATGTATGTAGTAACAAGCTGACCCATCTCTCGCCAATGTCAGATATTGCAAAGCCAATAAACCCGCCCCATCCTTTGCAGCGGGCATCCGCGGAAAGCTGCGAGAGCTCCGCTTAGGCAGCAGAATCCCGACGTCTCAAAGTCCTCAGAATTCTGTTGTCTGCAAATATACGTAGTATAGCTTCATTTCAAAAAAAAAAAAAAAAAAAAAAAAAAAAAAAAAGAGCAGTGATGTCGCGTAGAGTTGTGATGGATTATGAAGACCTGAGTAGACGTCCGTATAATGAATCTATAAAGAAGCGTGGCTGTCTCCCGCGTAACTTACATCTAGGACACAGTTCCGCATTCAACCATACATCTTCTGTATTCTCTACCAATAACAAGGCAGCTCGTTAATTGGGTTTAAGGTTTATAATGATTATGTCGGCAATTGGTGCATACAGGTGTTGCCGGCTGGCAGGCTTTGTCGATATAAGCTGCAGAATGCAGCCTGCAACATGTTTTATTTACCGCTTATCCTTTAACCGCATAATCATGTACATAATGGCCATTGCTTACGGATAGGATTTGTCCATTTTTAAAATACTTAATACCCTTATTAAATTGGGACGGGGTGACTAGGTCCTGGTCAGTACATAATCGCAAAGAGTGTCTTCGTAAGTGTGCTCAGTGGTGAGTTCAAACGCAGTCTGTATTGTATGGTGTTGAGACCATGATGAAGTCTGATGATGGGGTTACGCCCAGCGAAAAATGAACTTCTAGAAATACATACGCAATGTGGAGCAACTGATCATCCGAGACCGGACCTAAGTCCCTGCACCCTGCTTCATTTCATTATATAAAGATTGCGCCAGCTTTTTGTATTTCATTATTATAACTGCTAATATGGTAATATTTTCTAGTTGACTAATAATCTTATAATACGTTATACGAAGTAATTATCTGCAGTTTAACAGTTAAGTTAATAAAAAAAGAAAGAAAAATTTAAAAAATTTGTTTAGTTAACAACTTAAAAAGAAATTTAATAATTTAGCAGTTAATACTAACAAGTAAAAGATAAAGCTGCAGGAAGTTTTCTATTATAAAATTTTTTTTATCCGATAATAACTTCACTTTTTAAAAGGGTTGAAAATATACGAATAACTTTTTTCTTTTTTTCTTTTTATAATTTGAACATTTTAATAATTAGAATGCAATTTAATAGAAAAGATCCTTTAGTAAGGCAAAAAAAAGTAATTAAAAAAGTAAAAAAGAAAGTTTTAATATTTTAGTTATAATAACCGGGAAAACGATTTAAAACTTTTATTTAAAAATAGTAGTTCGAAATTAATTTAAGTTAGTTTAATATTTCTTTCGATAATAAAATAAGTGGTATTAAATAAAACGTTAAAGTAAAAAAAATAAACATTAACAAGTTTAAAAAAGATTAAAAAGTTAAGAGAATAAAGTAAAAGACTAAAATTTCAAAATCAAAGAATTAGTAATACGATGAAATAATTAACGTCTTACACTACGTTGCAAGCCAAACCACCTTGCGAGCTGGTTTTTTAGCACTTTACAACAACAAATCTAAATAACACAACGATAACATAAAAAAGCAATTCAAATTAATCAGATTTTTCGTTATTAGATATATTTACAGCTTTTTTATAAATACGCGCATTATATCCGGGTTTGCTATAAACGCTATATTTTCGTTTCTTCGTTTTAATCCTGTTGTAACGGCTATTTTTAATTATTATCTGCATTTCTTTATTATTTCTTTCTTTTTCGGGCAGAAAAACTTGTTTTTTTTATATAATAAGTATTCTTCCTTTTTTAAAAACGTTTATATTTGGATTTTTCGGCGTTTATTAACAGAAAATTAGTTTCGCATAATTTAACGATATCTTTTTTAAAAAAAAAATCGCTTTTGTACAAAAATATCAAGTTACTTTTTATTAAAAAATTAACCGATTTAACTATTTTTATTAACGAGCTCCTCTAGTAGTTTCTAATCTTTTTTTATAAATAACTTTTCTGTTTTTTTTGTTTTTTGTATATTTCGAAATATTTTTAAAAATAAGAAAAAAAATGGAATCGGCAAAGGTATAATGGGGTTACAAAAGTCTCGGTAGATTTCTGCACGCTTTACAAAAACGCGTATTTCTTCAATTTTAATACCAGCACCCTTTATATTTTAATTATAAATAAATAACCCAATTTAAATCTAATTGTTCCGCGCAAAAAATAATCGCCTTATACGAAAACGTAATGGAAATCCGAAAAAAATTTAAATAAAAGCTTTGCCGAAATCGCAAGAAAATACGAAATATTCTTTATTACCGTTTAAAGCGTATATAATCATTATACGCATCGAAATTTAGCTTAATTTTTATTACGTTCGGGCCGTGTATATAAACTTCAAGTAATTTATAAAAATTATTTATGGTAATCTATTAAGTTTAAGCTTTTTATATTATTCGGAAAATTTATCGAATTATGTTATTTATATATTTTTAAATAAACTTTAACGCGATAATTTCGTAAAAAGAAAATGATGCATTAATACGTACTTTAACGATTATTTTTCACACCTGAATACGCAAAACAACAATTTACTTAAGTTTTAGTATACCGCGATAAATTTCCCGAATAATAACGAAAAGTTTTATTTAGCGACGAAACGAATATAAACCGTAATTACAGTAATTAAACGTAATAAATTTTCCGTCGAAAAAATCTTTAATATATCATCCCTTCTTACTCTAATTATTACGCCAATTACTAACGGTTTCCCTTAAAACAAAAAAATGCTATTTATTATCTAAATATGTACAACCCCGATATAAAAAAACCGGTTAAACGTAAATGTTTTAACGTAATATTCAGTATAAAAAACGGAACTTTCTAATAATTTTCGATAGGAATCCCGAAACCCTTCGGAACGGAATAACCGGCCGCGTTTATCGTAATCACCTCGACGAATACCTTCCTAAATACCTCGATAACAATTCCATATTTATGCAAAATAACGTTCCTGTTTACATTACCCAAATCGTCAAAAAATAGCTTCAAACGTACGCTATCGAAATATTAAAATAGCCCCCATATTCACCCGATTTAAACCCCATCAAAAACGTATAAAAACTATTAAAAAATGCATCCAACGTAAGAAACCAAAATTTAAGTCCCTTAACAATATCCAAAAAACATTAAATTTACTTACTGTTATTGCGATTATTATATAGAAAATTTTACAGAAAATATACTAAATAACTTAATAAATAATATGCTAAAACGGATCGAAACCGTAATTACGGCCCAGGGCTGATATACGAAATATTAAAATAACTTACCTTATTTATAATAAATTTATTTACAGGTTATTAAATTCGCTAGTAATTTTATTAAGAATTAATATAAAAACGTATAAATAAAGACGTAAAGGTAATAGTGGAAAATATAGGCTGTAGAAACTAAATCGAAACTTTTACAACCCCACTGTAAACGATAAAACGGTTGGCGTAAATATAACTAAAAAATTTCTAAATCGGAAAAAACATTATTAAAATCGAATAAAATAAATTTAACTTTAACAAAACCGGATTTGATATTATCGAACGATATAACGGCTTTAAACACGTTATAAAAACCGGCAAGAAATTTCTTTTTGCGATATAATGTAAGATAATAAGTGGAAGAATAAGGTAATAGCCGAACAGTAGCAAATCATTCCAAGAAGTAAATGTATTAGCAAACTTCCATCTAGGTTGTATGTAGGATGTACTGTTACGAAGTTTTGTAATGGTTTTTAATGTATATGGGTCGGCGACTAGTTGTCGACGTTTTGCCGTACTTTCCTATTTCCTTATATTGTTCTCCCCCTTTTTAGCTACTGGTCCCTAGCAGCTGCTGCTAGTTGTATGCTCGATATATTAGTTGGCTTGGTTCCGGATATAGGGCATGTACATTCCGATACGGCCCAGTTACTTTATACGCCTCGTTATTCCGGGCGCCGTACTTATGGGGCCGTTATCGAACGTTTTTCGATTATGTTATTATTTATTCCCGCGTTGGTAATTTCCTTTTTTTTAATATTTCGAACCTTAATTTATGTTTGCGATTGCTTTTCTTTCTTTTAAATTATCGGTTTTTTTATAATTATTTCTTTAATTTTCGATTATTTTCCTTCCAGTTTCCGATTATTCGTTATAATTATATTTTTTCGTAAGAACCTTTTCGATAAGTTTAAATACTTTCTTTTCCTAAAATTAAACGACCATATTTATAATATTAAAGATAAGTCGACGAAAATTAAAAAGTTATGTTAATATTATGTCGGCTTTTTTT
Source organism: Monosporascus sp. 5C6A (assembly GCA_004155035.1). Classification (NCBI taxonomy): domain Eukaryota; kingdom Fungi; phylum Ascomycota; class Sordariomycetes; order Xylariales; genus Monosporascus; species Monosporascus sp. 5C6A. The sequence goes on along the minus strand of QJOB01000076.1, from coordinate 116,929 downwards.
ATTTCGACCTGGATATCGTTTGCGTCGCCGACCCTGCCCGAAAAGGCACCGAAACCTGTACGTATTATATTTAGGATAAAAAAAATGTTTTCGTATAAGTCTTTATTTTTCCTTATTTAAACGGTATTTAATTACCGAATAAATTTCAACCGGTTTCCGTAATGCCGTTTAAAAATTTTTTATTTATTGTTTCGAAACCGCTTAATGAAAAATCGAACTTATAAATACGAATAAACCGCTTATTAACGAATTGGCATAATTTGGTTGGCGTATCGTACTTTTCGAAAATATTTATTTTGTTTTCTGTAAGGTTTATACCTAAAAAAATTACGTTATTTTTGATATTAAGATATCGAACGTACGGTAATTTCTGCCGTAAAAACGTAATTTTTGCGTCGTTTTTAATTGTTTCGTTTTAAATATAAATTAATAAGTTGTTATTTTCCGTTAATTTATTTTTAACCGTTTATTATTATTAATATATTAATTTCTAAAAAAAACAAAAATCCTTATAAATATTAACGAAACTTATCGTTAAATAAACGCCGTATTTCCGTCGTACGAACATAACGGTTCCGTTTATATTACTTTTAATATTACGTTAAGGTTTTTATTTAAAAATGCTTATTTTCGACTGTTTGGTAATGGTTTAAAAAATTAGGTTAAGTTATTTAAATGTAATTAATTTACTTACGAAGTTTTAACTAAGTAAAGTTTATTTAAAAGGTTTTTTATTATAATAATATGGTTTTAGTTAATTTAATTAGTCGTAACGTATAAGGTATACCGAAGGCTTGTCGATGACGCGTTATTTTATTGCCTTATAAATACGTTAATACGAAACAGTTTTCCGGTATTTCGGTTTCGTTATTTTTTATTATGTTACTTTTTGTTATATCGTTTCTGACGGGTTCCGGCATTTATTTTCCGAACGTTACGCCGTAAGGTTTATATTCCGGTTCCGTTTCCGATTCCGGTTCCGGTTTTTATATTCCGTTATTTTAAATTGTTTTTGTAGAATTTTTTACCGATTAATTGCCGAACGTTCGCTTATAATTAATTAATAAAACGTAAAGTTTTTAACTTTAAAAAAATAAGTTCGATTTTTATTAAAAACGTTTAATATTATCGTTATTTGGTTGATAAGTTTTTTATTAATTATAATTCGTTATTATTAATTATTTTTGTATTTGCTATTTTTACGTTTATATTTCGACGTTCCGTTAGTTATATTATTACCGTTCGGTTTTATTTTAAACAAAACTTAATTAATTAATTTTAAAAATATCTAGATAATTTCCGACTAATTTGTAACGGGTTATAACCGTTAAAATATTTAAAGTTCTTTTTTATATTTATTTTATTTTTTATATATTTGTTTTAATCTTTTTCGTATCTGGCAAATATTTGTTATACGTTTATTGAATACTTTCTTAATTCCTAAGTATTATATTTAACGGGTTAATTTTTCCATTTAACGAAAAACTTTTTTTATTGTAATTATCTTTATGTTTAACGATGTTCTTGACGATCTATTTTTATTATTCGTTTTTTAAATTAAATAACGGTATATAATCGGCAGTTTTTTTCCGGTTATGTTAAGGTTTTAACGAAAATATTAAAAATATATTATAAAGTCGTTAATATTTTATAAATAAATAGACTTTATAAACTTGTAATTTTATCCTTTTAGTAATTTTTACCTTAATATACGTTAGTATTAATTTAAAATTTCTTTTAAATTTAAAACTTTTCGTAAATAACTTTACGATTTAATATTTTTTAAAAGTTATTAATTAATATTTTTAATCGTAATATTTCTTTTGATTAATTACGGCTTTTTCTTAATATTCGTGTATCCGTCGGCGAACTTATGCCGCACGTTCGAACCGTTTTTATACCTTTTAAATTTTAGTTTGGTACTTATTAAGTATTTCTTTTATTATATAAAGGTAATAACCGTATAAGGCTTTAAACGGCGAATACCTGGTAAATTTATTACGGTAATTATTATAAGCAAATTCGGCTTTATATAATAACCGCGCTTAATTAACTTAATTTTTGTCATAGTAACTTCGGAAATACTTTTTTAATATTTGATTTATGCGTTTAATTTGCTTATTAATTTAGAAATAATAAATGTTAGATAATCGGCGTTCGATTTCCTTTGTTTTATAAAAATCAATCTAGAATTGGTTAATAAATAATTTATCCCGGTTATTAACGATTTTTAATAAAAAACCAAAACGACATTTTATTTTTTTATATAAAATTTTAATTAGCTTTATTATTATTAAAATATTTACTATAAATAAAAATAAAGTTAATTTCGTAAACCGGTTAACGATTATTAAAATAATGTCATAATTACGTTCGTTATTTTTTAAGTTAAAAAATAACCTTATAATAAAATTTATATTTAATTTCTGAAATAGTTATTCCAGTAAAGAAAATAATTGTAATATTTTATAAAATTTATGCCTAAATTTCCACGTATTTTCGGACATCGTTCGTTATATTTTCTTAATAAAATTTGCGATTAATTAAGTTAATAGTTTTTTTTAACTTTTTATATATTTTATTTAAGAATCGTTATAATATTAATTGATTAATTATTAACGTAATGCGTATTATAAAAAAATAACGAATTTATTTTGATAAAACAATACATTATTTAAATTTACGTAATACCCTTTTTTTTATTCCGGTATTTTTTAGGTTAATGTTACAAAATTTTAAATATCTAAATCTTTAATTTGTAATTTACGGATTTTATTGTAAAATTATTACGAAACTTTCGGAATAAATATCGTTTCGTTTTAAATTAATTCCTTCGTTATTAAACGTAAAACGTATTATTCTGGTATAATAACCTTAACGTTTTCGTTTTTTAATTCTGCCGACCTTTCGGTATTAAAACGGTACGTTTTTTTTACGTCGAACCTTAATTTCTTTAATACGGCCCGGGTAACGGCCGTTATCTAGGTCTTTTTACCGTACGTATTTTATATAAAAAACATTAACACACGGTTCCTTTTCTCCGTCCTTTTGAAAAATAATTTGTAATCGTATAATAAAAATCCCGTATTATCTTAACGCGGATTTCGGTTATTTAAACCTTTTTAACCTTATATTTATTAAAAAATTCAGCTATTAAAAAATTTTACATAATCTTAATAAACTATCGTATCCGTTTATATCTTTTAATCATATAAAAAAGGTTATTATTAAGTATTTAATTTCTTTAAGTAACTCGTTAACTAATCGGAATTTCCTTACGAATATAAAAATTACGTTATTATAATCGATTAGTGTTAATATATAATTTAGTCGTTTATTTAACCTATCCACCGGGTTAATTTTCTTTAATTAATATTATATTTTAAAATCGAATTAAAATAATCGATATATTTACCAAATGAACTTTTCCCGAAAGTTCTGCATAAAAACAGTAATTACCCTTTTTAATATTTAATAATTTATTACAATTAGGAACTTTTATTCGATATTTTCCAAATATTAACGTTAATATTTTAAATTTTTCATAATAACTAACAGCTTTTATTAACCGGTTTCTTACTTTATTTCGATATTTAAAAGTTTCCGTAACTAAAAAATAACCGGATGTTAATTTTTTTCGTAAAATTATAATAAAATACCGGATATAATCTTAACAAACGCATCGGTTTCTATACGAATACGCCAAATAAGGTTTTAATATCAAAATATGGTCACATTACGAAAAGTAACTTTTAACTTTTTAAACGTTTCGGTTATTTCGGTTAATTATTCGAAATCCTCTTTTTAAAGTCCCCTTTTTAATAAATTAATAATAAAAACGGTTATTTCGAATAATAAATAATAAATTTCTTATAAAAGTTAATAAACCTTAAAAATATTTAAATATCGTATATCGATTTAGAAAGTTTCTATTTCTAAACCGCGGCAACCCGACGGCGATCCATTTATATTTTTTCGGTATTAATAACGAATCCCAAAAACGAAATCTTTATTGAAAAAAATTCGCATTTCGATAATTTAACGAATAATTCATATTCCTTCAACCGTTCATAAATTAATCGGAAATATATCGCGTACTTTTCTTCGTTATTTAAAAAAATTACGATATCATTTAAATAAACAATATAAATTTTATTAATAAAACCGGTTAAAACCTTATATATATATATACTTAAAAAGTCGCAAAGGCGTTAATAAATCTAAACGGCATTATTATATACTTAAATTACCTGTATTTTATTCAAAAAACGGTTTTTTATTCGTCGTCTTTACAAATCCAAATACGGTAATATACGTCCCACAAATCCAGTTTAAATAAAACCCTTAACGAACTTTAATTAATTTAAAAACTTAAATATTAATAATAAAAAGTACCGATTTTTTATAATAACTCGATTTAACAATTAATAATCAACGTATGATCTTAATATACCGTTTTTTAAGTACGAACAAAACGGAAACAGTAATTTCCGACTTTAACTTTCGGATTTACTTTATACTTAAATTTTCGCAGATATACTTTTCGAGCTTTCGCCGTTAAGGTTCCGAAATCGGGTAAATCGGGCCTATAAAAAGTAGCTTACCCAATATCAAGTTAATTAAATACTTAACTTCTGGAAATATAGGTAACGCTTTCGCCTTTTTTTTCGGAATACACATTCCAAAACTTCTTTAAGCATTTAAATAACCGTATAACCTTAAAAACGTTTTTTTATCAAATTTAAAAATATTACGATTATTTCCAAATCCAACGAAATTAACGACGTAAACCGACTCGCCGGCGAACGTTAAATTTACGATCTCCTCGCCGTCGATCTTTTCTAAACCGCCATAAATCTATTCGCATTTTATTATATTTAATAACATATCTAACCTTCTTATTCTAAGTCGGAATAAAAATAATTCGGGCGCCGACCGGTTACTCCTAATTGCAAAATAATTTTACCAGAAACGCTAAATACTTTAACACTTATCCGTTATTTTTACCTTAATTTCAAAAACTCTATAATACTTAATAAAAGCTTTATTAACCCTTATTAATATAAAAATATTAACAGCAATAAAACGAAACTTATACTTCTTAACAAAATGCTTATTATACGTATTTACCCCCGCCTTTATATTTAAGTCTATTTTTATAATAATTACAAGCTTATCCTTTTTTTTAAAGAAAATAACCGTATCTTGTAATAACGGCCTTACGCCGATCGTTCGACGTTATTTAACCGAAATAAATTAAACGTATGTCTTTATTCCGATAATACTTTTTTCCGATTTATTAAAATTATCGAAAATAATAACATTCTATATAACGGCTAGTAACTATTCTTTAACCGCTATATCGTTATTTTTAAGTTAAAAAAAATTCCCCTTACGTTCCGCCTTGCAATAACGGGTAATATGCCCTTTTTTTCTACAATTCCAACAAATTAAAATATAATCATTTTTCGCAAAAGTTAACGATTTTCCAAACCGAACGGACTTATTACGGTTAAAATTTATTCGGTAATACAAAAAAACCTTTTTAAAAAACCCTGCCTTTTTCGTCCTCTAACCCCGGCAATTTTAAATACTTCCTCTTCGCTAAGTTATCACCTTAAAACGTATTTAAATACGTACATTTATCTTTTTTTTATTTAAACTTTAATATTTAACCTTAATATTAAGTAACTTATATACGATCGGCCTTCGTTATAACGTTAAATAATCGCTTTAAAAAAATCTTTTGCTCCAGTATTTTAATCTTTAAACCTTTTCGTAATTAATAATAAAAATAATATACCAATCTAATTTTTTTTAAATCGATGTTAACGTTTTCGACTTTAAATAAATAAGTTTTCCAGGTTACGAAAAAGTTCATCGGCGATTCGTCGCCTTGCCTAAGCTTTTCAAAAACATTTCGAAATATCCGATTTACATATTTAAAGTTAAAATAACCTTTTTTACAAAAAACTATAAATCTTCTAAAATAACCTTTTCGGCCGCCTTTTACATACTATTACGGTACATTCGTTATTTTAATTATAAAAAGTTTTTCATTTTATCTATAATCTAATAAATGTATATTATATCAAATAAACCCGGTTTTTCGATAATATTAATCTTTATAATCGAAATAATCCAATTTTCTTATTTTTATATCGAAAACTACTTATTAAATATTCACTTTAAATATTTAAGTAATTTCGAATAACTCTATATATATTATCAGTAATATTAATTCGTAATAATTTTAATTAAACGGTTACGTTTCTATTAATTACGTTTCGTTTATTCGATAAATACTTTCCTTTTTTTTCGAACTTCGCGCGTTTTTATCGGATTTCGTTATAAATACGTAAAAGTCCGTTATTAAAAACGGGTTAAATATTTATTCGTAGCTTTAATATATATTATTCGGAAAACGGACTGCGATTATATTCCGTAATATCGTTCGTATTCGCCTTATCGAATAACGTTCTTTCGTTATCGCCGTATATTAAATCCCGAACGTCTTCCGACCGTCCGGCAATATAACTATTTTCGTCGTCCTATATATAATCGGCTACTACGGATTAAACCCGATAACGCGTCGATCTGTTCCTATTAATTATCGCGTTACTTTAAAAATTATAAAATAATAACAAATCATTTCAAAAAATAAATATATTAACAGATTTCCATATAGGTTATATATAAAATGCACTACTACGAGGTTTTGTAATAATCTTTAATATATATAGGTCGGCGACTAGTCGCCGACGTTCTGCCGTACTTCCCTATTTCCTTATATATAAATATAATAACATTACATTATATCCTCGATATAAAACGCATAAACGCGTTTTAAAACGAAAAAACAAAATACGTTAAAAAATTAAAGCTAATTAAAAAATGGAAAAATATATAAAATGTAATAATATCGTTATTTGCGTAATATTTTTCGAATTTTATCGAAAATAAAAAAACGTTTCATTTTTTCATACGCGTTCGAATATATTTTTCGAAATACTGGATTTATTTAAAATTTAATTCGTTTGTTATTTAATTATTAAAATTAATTTCCATTTTTTAAATAATAAATAATAAGTTATTGCCATATTAAAATTTAAAATAAGGTTTTCTCGTTAAAATAATAAATAATAATATAACCTAATTTTACAAATTAAGAATTTATATAATTATAATTAATTTTCGATTACTTTATTACATTTATTTAAGTTTTTTACTTTTTTCGATGTTTATAATTATTATGTTATATATTATTAAAACCTTATTAAAAATCTTGTTTTATCGACATTATAAATATCCATTTCTAGGATATCGTATTTTATAATTATAACCCGAATAAATTATTTACGAAATATTTCTAGATTTTCGCATAAAACTTTTTAATAATTATTTTTTTCGATTTAAACCCGCTTTAAGTTTTTTTTACTGTCGAACAAATCTTAACGTTTAATTAACTTCGATACGTTCCGTAACGCATATAACAAGTAACAAATTTGCTATATCTTTAATATATTAAAGCCGGATAGAAATATTTGCGCATTTAAGTTAAAGATTCGGTCGACGATAGATTCCTTCTCGGTCGGCGTTAATTTTCGCATTTCGGAAAAAATATCGATTCGGACGCGTTTACCGTAATATCGGGCTTCTAAAGTAAATTCGGAAACGTCATATATAAAATATAACTTTTTAAAGCTAAATCTCGGTTTCGATTTTTAACTTAAATAATTAAGTTTGTTTTTGATTTTATTTTATAAGGCGCTCCATATTGTTAATGTTAAGAAATTAGCAATTAAAGTTAAGTAATTAATATATCAATAAAATTAACTTATAAAATGGTTTAGTATAAAAAAATAAAAAAGTACAGCAGAACGCCAGCGACTAGTCGCCGACCTGCATGCATTAAAAACTATTACAAAACCCCGTAATAATACATCTTATATATAACCTCAATGGAAGTTTATTAATATACTTATTTTTTAGAATAATCTATTATTATTCGGCTATTACTTTATTTTCTTTATTTATTATTTTATGCAAGGTAATAATTAGGTTTAAGCCTTCTTTTTCAAGCTAAACCAATATATAGAAAATCATTCTACGACATAATTTCCACTATAGATATTATATCCAGGATTTTCGAATACGATAACTTTTTAAATGGTTTTCACAGTTAGGATAAATTACATACCTTAGTCCCGTGCCTTACTCCGATTCCGACTATTACGTGGTTGCCGATATTTATTACTTTATATTTTTCTATTTCTTTAAAAATAACGCGATAATTAATAAAAATAAATCGATATATTACCGGGCTTAACTCGTAACAACCGATTATCTACAGGATAATAAAAATAATTATATCGTTAAACGTTTAAAAAACGTTCGAAATATAGTATAAAACGATAATGGAAAAGCGTTACCCGATAAAGCGAATACGGACGATATTACGAAATATAGCTATATTCCGTTTTCTGAATAGCAAATATTAAAATTACGAATAAACATTTAATTTGTTTTTTATAACTAACTTTTACGTATTTACTACAAAATATGATAAAAACGCGCAAATTTAAAAGAAATAAAAAACTTTCGCTAAATAAACAAAACGTAATCGGCAAAAATATAACCGCTTAATCGAAATTATTACGAATTAATATTACCGATAACATATATAGAATTATTCAAAACTATCTATTAGCTAGCCAGGGTGCCAAAGCACCCTAGCTACAAAAGGTTACGTTTTGATCGGAAGATAATTATTCCGTTGCTAGATTATATAAAAACAATAAGCGTATAGAAGAAAATGCGCAATTAGCTGAATATAATAACGTAACTAATATCCCTTATATCTAACAATTAAAAATTTCATTCGTTTAAATCGAGTAATTTATTAATTGATTAATTATTACTAAAACGATATAGATTATATTTTAATAGCAATTATCTTTATATATTTTAATAACAATAATAACAACCGTATCGTCGACTTTCGTTATATATAAAAAACCTAAAGATTGGAACCGCTTTAAAAGCAAATTTCAATTTAAAACACGCATTTTTGATTTCTAGGATTATATTAATCCTAATTAAAGCTTTAATAACTTATTAAACTTACAAAACCCGATATAACCTCCTACTAGAAAAATCGAATTTACTATACGACCCGGATTAATACCCCGGTAGCTTTATTTTTATTTTTAAAAAAACTATCGAAAAAATCGATTATACGGGTTGCTCAATAAATACCTTTGAAATAACGACCGAAAACCGATAAGCTTATAATTAGGATTTTACCAAATTTACTTACATAAATTAAAAATACGATATATTTCGTAAGAATATAAATATTCTTATAAATTAAGTCCTAAAAACGGTATCTTTAGCAATTAAAAAAACGAGCCTTTTCCCAGAAAAAGATTTATGGAAATAATACGTTATGTTAGCTAAATCCGGTCAGGTATACGATAACAAGCTTTTAATTAACACCTAACGAAAATACCGCGAAAAATTAAAGCAAGCCTTAAAGTTAAGTAAAAAACTAAACGAATAAATCGTTAAATAATAAAAAGTAATAGCTTAAAGATAACGATACGAAATTCCAGAAACGGAATTAACAATTATATAAATTAACGATTTATATATAGGAATAACCTTTTTTATAAAAAATTAAATAACCATCTTCCAGATAATACGAAAAGCTAAAATCAAAAACGGCACGATTAACTACCAAAGATTAGCTGCTAACCTTCTAGATTACTGGGCTATAATCTATCCACTATCTATATCACGAAATATTAAAGCAACGTTCCTAACATTCCAAAAACCCCTACAGATTTTTCTAATTAAAAAAATCCTAATTAAGAAAATAACAGGCAAAAAAACAGGCCATCAAGTTCGAAACAAGGAAACCGTGGAAATTCCTATACGGACCGAAACCCTAACAAACGAAAATGTAAAAAATCAAATATATAAAGCACTTATTATAAAACGTACTTTAATATTACTCATAAATTACCCCAATGTTTTTATATCTTTCTTAAGAAAACTTTAACAGATTTCCGATTTACGGGCCCAGTAATATTATTAATTAACAATCAAATTATTTTTAATCAGTTTTTAAATGAAGAAATTAACCGTATATTCAAATCTATAAATAAAACAACTACTTAAAAAACGGATTAACTCCTAAAGGGAATAAGGCGAATCTTAACGTATTTTTTAATTATTAATTAATAGGTTGCTATAAACGTTTCGTCTTACCTTTTAAAAAATTCGTTTACTTTGGATTTAAGATTTACGATATATATCTTTAACTTTTTTAATAAGTTCTTTAATTTTAAGCTAACTATATAAAACAATAAAATATATGCAAATAATAATTTCGTTCCGATTAAAAATTACGAAAAAAATTAAATATTATTTTAAAACCTTAATAATACGAAAGCGTTACGTTTATACGATATAACACATTACGAAAAATTCACTTGCAATTTAATATTATTTCGATAATTCCGAAAAAAAAGGTTTTTAATAAAATAACTGAAAAATTAATAATTGCATTCGGAATAAATATAATTAAGTTATAATTACTTTAACAAACAAATTTAATTAATTTGTTATCGAAAACATTAATGTAATAACGTTTTACATAACTTTAACTATTTATAAACGAAATATTAACTTAAAAACGTCAAAACCATTATGTATAAGTAATAATACCTTATAACATCTTCGATTAAGCTATCTAGGCCTTAAAGTAATTACTTAATTATAATCCTATATTGAGAAAATGCGGCTAAAAAATCCTATAACTATTAAATATCAAATATGTAATAAAGCAAAGGCTAAAAAACAAATACGCTGCAAACCTAGAAAAAAAACTTCCCGATCAAAATAAAAAATCGCTATTAACTTTACAAACTTCGAAAAAAACCTTAAAAGATATAATACGTTATATTTATAACCGACAAATACTTAAGCTTTATTTAAGATATTTACGTTAAGAACCGAAAATAAAATACATTAATTACTACGTTTAAATATTTTTAAGCGTTCTGAAAACCCAAAACAAAATCTTTTTACAAGTAATTAAATACGATAACGAAATTTTGAAAAAATATTAGTTTCGAAATATTTTCTAATTACCTCCTTTTAATATTAAGCTTAAGCCCTTAATACTACATACCCAGGCCCAATACGGAAATACGAAACGTTTAGGGGATATAATTAAAGAAAACGATTACTATACAAAATAACGCTAAATTACCTGCGTTTCTAATCGTATATATCTTCAAAATTGCAATATACCTATATAACCGTACCTTTAAATACGCTTTTTTTAATAAACCTTATATAAGATTTATTACATTCATTTAACGTATAAAAACGGCGTTATAATACTTAAATATAAGCCTTAACAGGCCTATTTAAAATTTTACGGCTATATAACCTACGCCATAAAGTCTACTGCTATAAAAAAAAAGCCTTAAAAGTTAAATCCCAAAACATAAATATGTTTCCTTATTAATTACCGATTAACGAATATTTACGAAATTTAAAACCCTTTAACGAATAAAGTTATTATTATTCGAAATATATAATTTAACAAAAAAGTTACCTTTTTAGATAATATCGAAAACTTAAAAAATAACCTTTTTTATGTTACCGAAAACGAATTACAAAACCTATTCTAACAGGTTTACGTACTTAATCAGGCCTACGGCCACTTTATATGTATATACGAACAAAATAAAAATCTAAGTAAAATAATGTAATTAACGGTTAAATAAAAAGATAATTCCAAAATAACATTAACGTCGAAAACGTACGGAAAAAAGTAAAACAAAACTATACGTAAAAAGTTAATTACCCTTATATAATAACTATATTTCAGCCATTACCGTTCCTTAAACCGTTATCTTTGTTAACGTCCGCCTTAATAATTATTACAATTATTATGTTAACGGAAAAAATAAAAGTAATTCTAAGCTTTTATTACGTTATTTAACTCAAAATAACGGTAAAAAACGAAAGTACCTTACGGGATATAAATGTAAACTTCCCGTACGTTCTAAAAAATATTATCAATATTAACTATAAAATATAAAAAACCGTATTTAATATAAAACGATTAATCTATTCCATAAATACACGTAATAATCGGCTGATAAACTACGGAAAGTTTAAAAAAAATAAAATCTCGAAACTAACATTACCTTAATCGGAAAATTTTTAGTACAAAAATAAAAACTTTACCTAAAATTTTAAAACAGGTATACAGGCGAAACCTACCGCTACTGCCGTAAAGCCATAAAAAACTAAGTACACACCTGTTAAAAAAGATGTTTTTAAAAGCTAAAAAAACCCATTTACAAAATTACAGAAATATATAATCCTAAAAAATTGTTAATTAATCTGTTATTAAAAAGCCAGGTTTTAAAATATATATAAATTTACGTCTACAAGTTTAATAAATATAACTAATTCCAAAAGTATAAAGTATATTTCGTTATACGAAGTAATTAATAATTTACCACTTATGGCGATATATACGTATTTACTTTAATTAAAAAGTCCTTTAAAACCTTAATAATTATTACAATTAATTTCGATCTAAGACTTAAGTAATATAACGTTATAAACGCTTTCGTTAATACTTATTTACCTTACGAAATATATATAAAACGCCTTTAAAATACCTCTAACGTAATAGAATACTTGTAATTAAAAAGGCTTTATACGACCTAAAAAAATTAGCGTTATTTTAGCAGAAAGATTTTATTAACACGTTTAAGAATTTAAATCTTAACCCCGTTTTTTATAAACCCTATTGCTTTATTTATTAAGAGATATTTTTTTTGACGTTAACGATATTATCGCCGCGTATAATAAAAAGAACCAAGCTTTTATCAATCGGTTAATTTAACAAATATAGAAATAGTATACCTTTATAAAAAATAAAAACTTCTAGTAATCCCTTAAAATCGAAATAATTAAAAATAGGCCTAATAAAAAAATCTAGCTATCTTAATCCGACTTTATAAATAAGTTAATTAATCCAATCCTTAAAAAAATCTAAATAATTTCCTAAAAACGTTAATAACAAACGAAAAGTTACTACCAAATCTTAATCTGGCCCATTTAAAATTTATTAACAAATATCAGAAAAAAATAGATTCCATTCTATACGTCGCAATCTATACATAACTTAATATATGCTTTATAATATCTAAACTTGCCTGATTTAACCAGAATTTTAATAACGTATACTATAAAGCAACTAATAACGTTATATTATACTTAATCAGTACCAAAACGTTAACGTTATAGTTCGGTAGCAAAAACTTAATAAATACCTGGAATAACGTTTTTTTTTGTAAATAATATAATCAATCGAAAAAGTTCTTAAATTTACGTTATAAAGTTATTTGAAAAAATAATAAAATAACGAACGAATAAATAAAATATAATAATAACTTTTATAACCGAAACGAAGTTATTATCTTTTACGTAGGCTGTTAAAAAAACCTTATTTATTTTTCGATTAATTAAAAAGCTGGAAATTAACCTAAATATAAAATTTTTAAATATATAATACGATAATTAATAGCCTATACGGCTTATTAATATTAACGTCGCTCTTTTACAAACAAAACTACAGTATGTAGATATACATAATTATTAGCTACGAAAAGTAACAAAAAAGCGTTTGATTAAAATAGATTATATGCTTATAAGCGATATGTTGGTTAATGGATTAATTAAAGCCTTATCTTAAAAACTTTTTAAATACTTTAAAAAGCAATTAGAATTAATAAATGTTACAAAAGCCTTAAACCTATAAAAGAAATTTTTAAAGGAAATTTTTAATAAAATATTAGCTAATTAAGAAAATATAATTATCGGAGAAAAGGTTAAATGAAAAGCTGTAACTTTAAAAAGTAATAAAAGTATAGCAATTAACACCCCGAATTCTTCAAGACGTTAAGGGGGTATATCAGCTAACCAGGATGTTAAAGTACCCTAGCTATAAAAGGTTACGTTTTAATCGAAGGATAATTGTTCCGTTGCTAGGCTATACAAAAGCAGTAAGCGTATAGAAGAAAATGCGTAATTAGCTGAATATAACAACGTAACTAACATCCTTTATATTGAATTGGGACGGGGTGACTAGGTTTTGATTAGTACATAATCGCAAAGAATATCTTCGTGTAAGTGCTTAATAGTAAGTTTAAACGCAGTTTGTATTGTATAGTATTAAGACCATAATAAAGTCTAATAATAGAGTTACGTCTAACGAAAATAAATCTTTAGAAATACATGCGTAATGTGGAGCCACTAATTATCCGAACCCGGATCTAAATCCCGGCATATTATCATATTTTAATTCTTTTTTTTCCGATAAATATCGTTCTCGAATTATCGTAAAAAATAATTAAAACTTAATGTAAATAATTTTAACGTTATAAGAAATATAATATATTAGTAACCTAATAATTAATTTAATTAACGTTTATGCGGCTTATTTTATTAACTTTTTTAATTCGGAATTTCGTTCTTAACGTTTAATTAATTCTTTTTCGTTATTTTTTCTTTCCTATTTTTTTAAGCTTCATTCTTCTGCGTTTCCGTATTAATCAACTACTTATACCTTATCCAACCAGGCCATTTTTAAAGGAAATACGGTTCAGGTCGTACTTTTACATTTTTATATGTATTTTTTACCTAGCGGTATAATATAATGTATTCGCCGTATGTTATAACGTATATTCGTTAATTATTAAGTTTTAATCGCGGTATATATCCCGAATTTAACGGAAATTTTAAAGATAATAATTTAGGTTTAAAGGTAGAAGCTTTAATTAGTTAAGGTTATTTAGATAAAAAAAAGGGCATTATCGAATATAAAAATAATTCGGAAGATCGTTTAATAAAATAAATTAATCGAAATACAGGGACTTTAGATATTCTGGATTTGGACATTATATTTAGTAGTCCGGCAACTAATTAATCGACTTGCTTTTTCGTATGAAGATTCGCTTTTAAGAAATAGGTATTTTCCAGGCTATATTTCGGAATTATAATTTGTATTATTTTGTTTTGGTTTTAAACCTAAATATTCTTTAATTATTTTGGTAAGTACAAATTTTATTTAGTTTTTACCAAATCCCGTTTGTTTAATTATTGGTTTTTTTTATTGTAATGGATTTCGTATGATAATATAATATACGTATACGAGCCATAATCCGTAAATATAATGCTTAAATTAAAAGGGCATTTTAACGATTATTATACGAATAAATAAATTGTTAAGCCCGTTTTTCGTCCATATGTAACGGTATACTTAAAAAAGTAATCGGGTACGGTTTAGGTTAAGAAAAATATCGAACGTTAAAACGGTTCGAATTTTTTTAATATGTAATATATTAATTTAATAACCCGTTTTCCTTTTTTTAATTAAAACTTTAACTTAAGCGATATTCTAAACATAATAAGGATTTTTTTGTTTAATTTCTTTAATAACTTTAATAAATATAAAAAATGGTTCGTTTTTTTGAAATTATTTGTTCGATTTCCGGAATGCATATTAAATTATATTAAGATAGGTAAGTAGTAATAATTAATATAAAACCGGTAATATAATCAAATTATAAATATTTTCGGTTTTGTATTATTATAAGCGCCCGTTAAAACGGTACCGTAGCCGTATTATACTAATATTTTCGGTTTTAATGGGATAGTAAGGTAATATATTTTTACAGGCGTCGTTTATTAACATTATAAGATATAATCGGTATGGCTCGATTAAAACGGATTTAAAAAGTGGCTTTTTTTACGAAACAAGGTATTAAATTGTTATTATGCATTTTAATTAATAAGCGATCCATGTTTTCGTTATCCTATATATCGACTTTTATTATTTAGTTAAGTTTTCCAAAATATAAAATATTTAACTTTTTGAAGCTTTTATTTTAATTTTATATAATACGTTTTTTTAAATAATAACATAATAGTTAATTTAGGATTAATCGGAACGGATGGAAGTACTTTAAACGGTACTTAATAATTTAAAATAGCTGTAATAGATAGAGATAATATATAAAATATATATTTAGATAAATATAGGTAAGTAAATATACTTAAGTAAATAACATTATAAATGCGTTGCTTTTTAAGTTATATAAGTATAGAAAACCGTTAAGAAATAATAACAAATTATGCGCTTAATTAATTAGGTATTTCCGATTGTAATAAACGAATTTTTAATCGTAAAACGTATACGCTGAAGAAATTCTAGAAAATTTTATTTAAAGTCGTTAAGAAAGTACAGTTGGTTGTTGCATTTTTTAATTAGTTATATATACGCTTTTTTTATATTTACATATTCCGAAACCTTTTTTTATAAATTTTCTATAATACATTTTTATTATTAAAACCTTTATTTCCTTATACCTGTATATATTCCTATATTAATTATTTTTTATGAGTTTTCGTTAATTATCAAAATTACGTAATTCCCGTAATTATCGCGTAAGTAAAAATCCTTAAAAACTAGTTTTCCTAATAAAAGAAAATCCTTTTTTAAAAAGTAAGCAAAACCGAGCAATATATAAGCAAGTTCCGGTAACGTAAATCCGATTAATTCCAGGGTTAAGGAAAACAAGCGTTAGTTTAAACAGGTTACTAATTATCGTAATCGGGTTTTAACGGCGTCGAATAATAAAGTATTTTCCAGACTTTTTACGCGTCGTATTATCTAAGCTTTAGCTTTTAATCGGAAGTTAAAGTTTCTTTTTAATCTGTTAAATAAACGTAAACTTTAAAATTCGATATATCATTATTTTTAAATATAATCAATAACTCTTATATTTCAAGACCAATTTCTTAAAAACGATCCCTTTAATCTTATGCCAATTAAAATCTTTATAATGCCTAACCTAATATTTTCTAATTTTTATTTATTAATTAAACCTAAATAAAATCTAGCCGCTAGCCAAATCTTAGGTATTATCGAACAAATAATAGATAGTTACCGATTAATTTCGGTTATCCTAATATCGGACGACATGCCGTTTTTAAGCAGCTTTTTTTCGAAGAGATTTTTATTAACGGCTTTAATAATTGCAACGTTTCCTCGAATTACAAATCGAATCACTGGGCTATTTATTAGCGTCGGGGCATTACGGTTTTTTCGCATTACTTTTAATCGGAAAAAAAACTTAATAAAATTTTGAAAAGATACGAATTTTATATTTTACATTATCTTTAAACATTCTGAAATAAATATTTTAATTATTATATTTTAATTATAAATTTATTACTAATCGTTATTAAATACTTAGAAATATGTATATTCATATTATAAGCGGCGCTGCTTAAAGTTAATATATTTAATAGCAAATTATTAACGCGGATTTTTAATTAACTGCCGATTCCCAGTCCGATATAAAAACCAAACTAGCCGTATTAAGAAAATTTTAATTTCGATTAATTTACGTTAAGTTATTTCGAAACGATTTAACAGGTTAACTTATGGCTAAATTTGCCCAGAATCTTCGATATGTTTCCGGGTTATTTATTTAGGTATTCGATATTTTTAACCTTATATTTTATAAACTATACGAAAAACGATTCGTATTTTTAAAATATCCTAATTAATATGGCATGTACTTATTTTTTGGGTATCGGTTTTTCCCAAGTTTCCATAAAAGATTTCGTAATAATTACGTTAGGTTTATCGAAAAGCATAACTGTACATTCCGAAATAACGCCTTTTGACAATTTAAGACCAGATATACCCGATTATTACAAATTAAAAAAAACCTACGTGAAAGTACCTATTTAATAGTTTAACATCTTTATTTTAAGGGTTTTAAGCTTTAAGTTATAATTATTAATCGCGTATCTAACTTTAAGCTCCGATTTAAAGTTCGTATAATGCAGCTTGGTATTTAAAAATAAATCGTAATTATTTTGTAAGATAATCGTAATCCGAATTAGGAAAAAACGAAATACGTTTTCTAATAATTTAGTTTTTTGTAATTAATCGCGTTGATCTTTTTTTTGCTTTAATCGGATTGTTTTAAAAATGTCGCTGTTGTTTATAACTACGTAACCTTCGAACCGACTGTTTAGTATTTATACCTTAATATTAATTCTTACTAATTCCGAAACTCTAAGTTATTAATTTTTTAATAACTTAACATTAATATTACTTAGGCTTTCGGCTGTTGTATTATCGGGTTAATTAAATAACGGTCTTGTTCAGTTATCTTTTTATAAATTAATCGGCTTTTAATATCCTTTCTTATTTTTTACAATTTTTTTAAATTAATTAGCAGAAAAGCTTCCTTATAATCGCGTTTTATTAATTTTTTTAATTAATAAATACCTCGATTAATGGTTTTATTAATTAAATACGGTCTCGTTTATCGGTATTTAAGTTTTACATTTTTGGATATATTTATATATCTTAATATATTATATAATAACATTAAATTATTTACTTTTAAAGGTTTAATTCTTATCTTGTTCCGGTTTTTTAATCGGCAAATTTGGCAGTTTTACAGCGTTGTTTACTAATTATTCGGGCGGCTTTAATTACGTCCTTTATTTTTAATTTAATAATCGGATCCGTTACAAAATCAACTCTTTTTTCGGAGTATTTAAGTTTCAGTTTATAATTCTCCAGGTTAAAATTATTGTTTCGATTAGCTACAAAGTTTTTTACTTATATAGCAGTTTATAAAAGCTAAATCTATAACTTTTAATAATGGTATTATCTGTAAAAACTATTTTGGGTAAAAATTTAACCTATTCTTTATTAATTTTATTTATCGTTTTTATTAAAGCTTTAACGATCGGTATATAACCTTTTTTGATTAGTTCTTATTGTTAAATAACGTATGTAGCACCGATTTTTCGCTTAATATTTAATATCGTATACGTTTCGATAACTTTACCTTTATTTTCCGAGTTATTATTAATTTTAATCTTAATTAAAATCCCGTATCGGAAGAAAATATGCTTCTTTAAGAATTTCTTAATCGTTACTAACGTAATAGATCGTAAAATTATAGTTTTTAAATAATCCGATAATTTACATTTTATTTTAACCATAACTTTATATCTATTATTATTAAGCATAAATTATATATCGATTACCTAAATAACTATTATATCGATAAGTTATAAAAAGCCGTAGCTTTCTTCGAAACGCTAATTAACGGTTTTTTAATATTTAAAGCACGTAAGTACCGCCTTTTAAATTTGCCCATACATACCTTTCTAGAAATAGGAAGTTACTATACGTTAATAAATCGAATTTTTTCCTTTATAACCAAAATCTTCGTAATACTATCTAATTATTACATTATATTTTTGCTTTATATTAATAACCCTTTAACTACTATAACGCTTATTAACTTTTCGCCATAAAATACCATTCTAAACGAAATACTTCAAAACCTCCATTTTAAAAGCAGTTTTTTTACGTATCGTAACACCGTAAAAACGATTAGGAAATTCCAGAAATATCAAAAACCTAACGTATTTCTGCAACTTTTCAAACTAATTATTAATAAAATATCCCTATTCCGTTCCTATTCCGAAAGTAATATAAATTTCACCCGTTATAATTAGGTTAAACTTAACGATATTTAACTAGATATTAATAAAAGTATCGATTTCTCTTTTTTATAAATCATTTAACGCGTCGGAAAACCTTATTAACTTCCTTAACAAATTATCCGTAATTAAATTCTTTTTACTTAAAATATATTTAATTTCAAAATTAAACATTTGTATCTAAATAATCTATTTGGTTAATAAAGTTTCCGGTAAAAAGTTTAACAAATTATTAATTTATATTACCAATACCTTAACATCTATTTCCAGAATAAATCGGATACCGTAAATATAATTTCGGAATCGCTTTAAAATCTTAAAAACCGTTCGATATTTTAATTTGTTAATATCATAATTTAATTTAACGCCTTTTTAAATACTACTTTTATAACGTACAAAATACTTAACGCTATTAATTAATTAACTTAAAATACCTTTATAACCTTTTCCGTTTACGTCAGTTCTTATAATTATTTTTTCTATACCAAGGTTATAATTCAAAATAATTAAAATTAAAACTATTGTAAGATTTTTTTGAAGGTTTTTATTACCAGGTTTTAATTAGGGCTTTATTCGAAAGGTTAGTTTTTACGGAATAATTAAATTAATGGTTTAGTTTTCAAAGCATAATATATAATAAATATCTAGTAATAAACAGTAATACTCCAAAAAGCTTTAATTTCCGAATCGTTTTTATATAACTTAATTTTTAAAATCTTATTTATCTTAATATTATCAGGTTAATAATTATTCGATCCGCAAAAAAACCGATTATAATAACGGTTTTTTAATATTATTAAAACTTTATTATATTAATTATGGCATTAATAAACTTATAATTTAAAAAAGTTTTGTTTATATTTATTATATACTTATAAACGAATCGTCGAATTTTAAAAAAGATATTTGCCTTATCGTATCTAATTTTTGGTTTTTTAATATTAACGTTATTAATAAATAACCAGATTACGTTAAGTATTCAATTATCTAAAATCTTCCCGATTATATAATAAAAATAAGCTATAAAATTCGTAAATCCTATAAATATAGTAATATATCTAAAAAATCTCAAAAATATCGAAAACGTCATATAATTTTTATTAGCTAGAATTAACGTAACCTAATCGTAACCGGAAAAAAAGTCTACTAAGCTAACCAAAAAGTATTTCATAAAATTAACTAAAAATTCGTCGTAATTCTCTGGCATCCACGTATTTTACAACGTAACAACGTTTAGCTTTATTACGGAATTAATTAATTACAGATTACTATCTTTTTGTTTTATAAAAAACGAAGTATTTTTATACGCGGTATAAACTATTCGAATATTTTTTTAATCCGTATTCGTAATACGTTAATTAATTTTTTTTTTATACTAGCCGATACTTTAATGTCCTTAATTTGCCAGGCTTTATAAAGAACTATACGAATTTCGTAAATAAGTACGAGACATTTTTTTAATTTTTCCGTATTTCTTTTAATTCCAAATTAAGGCTGTTTTTTTTCGAAATAATATCTTTTTAAAAAAAGCCTTTTTTACGTAAGTAAACTTATTACCTAAATAATCAAGAAAAACTTCGGCTTTTTTTTCGGTAAACCGGGTACTTCAAAGTATATCGGAAAACTTAAGGAATAAAGTTACTAATAATATTCCAGGCTTATCAGGGCGTTCTTTTTTCTAATTAATAACCTTTTATACCTACTTAAGTTCTTTAATCTTCCAATCTAGGTTTCCTAAAAAAACAGATCCGTTAGGTAATATATCATTAATAAAGACGATTTTCTTCTATTTGGGCTTATACATAATATTAATTTAAACGGCTCGCTTTTTGTTAATATAATTACGCATTTCCTCTTAAAAAATGCTATAAAAGGTATACGCCAGCTTTTCGTTAGTAAATTATCCTAAAATAATATCGCCGGGCTTTAATTTGTCTCTAACCGCGTCTTAAATATTAAAGTAATCTTAATTAAAATAAATATTATTAATTAAAAAAATATAAAGATTCGTAATAGGTTTATCGGTTTTTTCGTTCGTAAACCTATTTGCGCTAATAAAACGGCTTAATATTTTACCGGTTGCTCTTTTTTTAATTTTCTATTAATACGGATATTACGAGTAACTTTTCTTATAACTACTAATAAAATAATGATTTTTATAAAACCGAATTTCAAAATTCTTTTTATAACTTTAAGGTCTATATTTAAAGTTATCTTCGATTTAACTATAAAATTTAATCCGAATATTAATAATTACGTAACATAACTGTTATCGATAACAAATAATAGAATAATAATTAACGTCCCACACAAGTACTCCGGACGCACAAGTACTCCGGACGGTTTTTGGCACGTCGCGATAACAAATTTAAATTAATTAATAACAATATATCGCATTAATTCAAATCAATCGGATTCTTTTTCGCTAAACGTCTTTATAATTTCTTTACAAATACGCGCATTATGTCCGGGCTTACTGCAAACCCTACACTTCCGTTTTTTCGTTTTAACCCTTTTGCAACGACCCCTTTTAACTGCTGTTAGCTGCATTTTTTTACTACCCCCTTCTTTTTCGGCCAGAAAAACTTATTCCTTTTGTATAATAAATATTCCTTCTTTTTGGAAACGTTTATTTTTGGTTTTCTGACGTTTGCTTAAAATGTGGTTCGTTTCGCGCAATTGGGCGTTTTCTTCCCGAAAAAAAGCAACTTCGTGCAAAAGTAACAAGTTATTTTTTGTTAAAAAACTAGCCGATTTAACGACTTTTAACGAATTACCTTAATATCCAATTTTTCTTTGCAAGTAACGTTTTTGCCTTGTTATTTTTTTGATATTCCTAGGGGTTTTCGCGGGCGGGGAACGAATAAAACCGGCGGAGGTTAGCGGGGAGACGGTCGGCGTAGGCACAACTGGAGGAACTTCCAATTCGGAAAGAACGTTATTGGGATCGAATGGAATAAGACCAGCTTTCGCGAATCCAGATTTGATATTATCGGACGTTATAGCAGCTTGGAACGCGTCGTAAAAACCGGCGAGGAAATTTTTTTTGGCAATGTAGGTATAATGGCGTTACATTAAGTTTTCGATATACCGCGAATAAGCGCGTTTTAAAACAGAAAAACAAGATACGTTAAAAGGTTGGAGTCGATACGAAAAATACGCAGGTATGCAAAGCGTAATAATATCGTGGTTTGCGCAGTATTTTTCGAATTTTATCGAATGGTAGCTTTTGTGGCCGTCGAGGATAAGAAAACGTTTTAAACTTTTCGTACGCGTCCGAATATATTTATCGAAATGCTAAATCCATTCTAAACCTAATTCGTTTATTATCCAGTTATTATGGCTTATACCGAGCTTTTAATTAGCTGGCAATAGGTTATCGCGGTACTAGGACCCAAGGTGATTTTTTCCTGCCATAATAATAAATGGCGGCAAAGCTTAATTTTGCAAATTAACAGCCTGGATAACTGTAACTTATTTTTTATTTCCTTGTTACGTTTATTTAAGTTTTTTACGTTTTTCGGTACTGGTAACTACCATACCCGTTGCTATAAGAAGCCTTATTAAGAATTTTGTTTCGTCGAAGTTGTAAATATTTTTTTTTGCGATGCCGTATTTTGCGATAGTAATCCGAATAAGTTCGAACTATTTACGAAATGTTTCCGGATTTTCGCATAAGACCCGTTAATAATCGATTTTCCGATTTAAACGCGTCTGGAGTTTTTTTTGCCGTTTAACAAAATTTAACGCCCAATTAATCCCGACGTGCCTTGTAACGCATTGGGTAAGCAGTATATTGGCCATATTTTTAACGTGCTAAAACCGGACAGGAAACGTTCGCGTATCTAGATCGAGGATTCGGTCGATAATCGATTTCTTTTCGGTTGCCGTTAATCTTCGCAATTTGGATATATGGTCGCTATAAGAAGGTATACCGTTATATCGTTTATGTAAAGTAGATTTCGCGATTTTATATATAGAATTAAATGTCGCATAATTAAGTTTCGGGTTTCGTTTCTTAACCTGAACGGCTAGGTTTATTTTCGTTTTTTTTGTAAGCCGTTTTATATTGTTAATGTTAAGAAATGATTAATTAAAGTTCGGTAATTGGAATATGCCAAAAACCGTCCGGAGTACTTGTGCGTCCGGAGTACTTGTGTAGGACGTTAATTGGTTAATTAATTAAATAAATACTTTAACGATATTTTCGAATCGTATCCATTTTTAAAAGTTGAAACTTATAAATAATATTCGTATTTATTACATAATTAATCCTTATTTCTTAACATAAAACGCAACAATAACGTTCGATTTTACCCTAATATCGATTACGTTATTAATTAAATTTTCGCTGCCTTTATAACTTCTTTTAACTACAAATCTAAATAATAAAATAATATATTCAATCGGATTATAATATTATACGGACAAAACGCTAGCTTTCTTTTGGCTTTCAGCTTTATATCCAATATCTATTATTAAAATTCTGAGACCATTTTTTACCATTAATAATTCAAAACCTCGAACCTCGGTTTCGGTTATCTTAATCGTTTTTTTACTAATACAACCAAATACTTCCAAAATCTTGATAACTATAAAATTCTTAAAAACCTTATTAAAATCTAGACAAATCTTAATTAATTCGAACCAAATAATCTTAAATTTCTTTTTAACGTTTTTTATTTTATTTTTCTTTTCTAAAACTTAACGACGCGTTTATTAATTAAACTGCTATAATTTAATTCGTTATCGGTTTAAATATCAGCTTTCATAGTTATAAATAAAAAACCTTTATATATAATATCGTTATTATCAACTTTAATCTTTTTAATAATCTTATCGAATTTTTTTTCATTAACATACTTAACCATTATAACGCTAATAAAAATATCGGGTTAATCAAAATTATCAACTTTTAAAATACGAATTTCTTTTAAATATCGGAGTTTTTTAATTTTAATAAAATTATTTCATAACTAATTACGCAAAAGTACCTCTTTATAAAAAGGCATTCCGTCTTTTATAACAAAGTAAACCATATTAACCTTAATAACGTAATTTTAATTATTACTAGCTTCCGGTTACTTCAGGATTTTCGTAAAATAAAACGAATTTAAAATATTCTTTTATATATTATTATTTTCGATACCGGCCTTTTCATTATTAATACCCTCAAAAAAACTTTGTCGGCAATCAAAATATTACATCTTATCCTTATATTACTTAAAAAAATTGGAAAACTATAAATCCATTTAAATATCTTTTTTTAAATCGGTATTTATTTATTAATTACCTAATATTTAAAAATTATCGGAAATTATATTATACCTAATTTAACACGATTATCGGAATTTTTAAAGTAAATAATCGTATCGTCGTTATCAAAAAAAATCAATCTAGTATTTTCCATATTAAAAAATAATTTACATTTATATATCGAATATCCAGGTTTTAAATAAAACTAACAAATGCCGAAATTAAAATTACCTAATCGGCTTTTACGGCCTTTATAACCGCCTCGACTATTACGATAATTACTCTAATAACCACCTTAGCCTCAGTAATAATTATTTTGTCTAAACTTATTTAATTAAAAACTAACTGCATTAATCGATAAATCGGTACCATAATCGCAAACTTATAAAGATTTTTATCCCGGCGGAACATAATATTAAAAAACCTTAACAATTACGTTCCTATATTTTATTTTTTTCTTAAAAACCTTTAAGTTCTGGATTTATCGAACTTACGTAATTTTTAATTTTTGCAATACATTCGTAATCTTAAATACCTAATCAGGTTAGTTCGATACCGTATATCTTAATCCAAAACTTCTTTATTACGGTACTAAATACGGACGGTTTTCCTTAATTTAATTAATATCAAAATGGACCTTTCCTTACTATTTACTTCGGCCTTTATATCGTATTAAGCCTATTTTATTAAAAACCCAGTTTCTAATTAATATATAAGCATTATCGTAAAATATCGCGTATAAATTTTCGAATTTCATGAAAGAATTATTAAAAACCTTTTTTAAACAATTAACAAAAAATCCTTTTAATAAACTTTTAATATATACGTTCTTAATAACCGTTTTACCCTTACATCTAACTTTTTTTAAAATGTCGCGTACTTTAATAACATATTCCAAGTAGTACTTATATACATAATTAAATACAAAATATTAAACTTACTTTATTAAAATCCTTAATTAATTTTTAGCAATCCGAATTTACTTAAAGTTTTATAACTTAAGAATTTTTAAAATAATATCGATAACGGTATCCCATTTAATAATTCCGTCGATAACGGCTCTTATTCGATCTTTTATACTAAAGCTATCCGTCCAGTAAAATAACTCGGCAATTATTTCAATTTCTTTAAACCTAAATTTTTTAAATAATCGATAAACGCCTTTAATTTAATCGATAACTCCAATACCTAAAAAACGAAAATCCGGATAAGTTAATAAATCTGGAAAAACTATAAAAAAAATATAATCTTATTATAATATTTATTAGAAAACCGTAATCCGTTTAATTAATAAGTCCGTATAATATAACATCCGGTATAAATTAAGTAAATCGAATAAATAATTCCGAAAAAACTTAAATTAAAGAAACTTTTCATCCTTTAAATGTCTTAACAGTAATCCTAAAAACCTTTTAAATTTTAACAAGTTTTAAAAATCCGATCGGGTTACTTAAAAGCTTTATTTAGCTAACCTTACTTTCTTTTTATATATCTACTAACCGGTACTGAACAATAATATTTAACGCTGGATTATGATCTTTCTTAAAAATAAGAAATTCGGATATTAATAACAAACCGTATCATTTAGCTTAAATAACAATTTTTAAAAGCTTTAACAGCTTTTTAACAAACCGACAAAAACCCGGTTCGGAAATCTAATTAAAAACCGTTAATTTGATATTATCGTAATTTAAAACCTTCTTTTTTATCATTAAATACTTAAGCATAAAGTAAATAATTATACGTATCGATTTTTTAATTATAATTTTCGATTCCGTTATTACGAAAAAATAAAAAACTTTCTTTTTTTATAATCCAAATAAGCCGATTTTTTCTGATTACTACGGTACCCTTTTTCCGGGTTAAACTGGGCTATTTTTAATCGAAAAACCAATACTTTCATCGTTAACTTAACCGCCTTAACGCTTAAGTTAATTACGAACAACAAATTTTAAAAAAAAACCACTTAACAATTCCTATATTAAATGTTATCCGATTAATAAAAAGCAGGTCCAGATAACATTATGGAATAATTTTGTCGTATTTTTTTTATCGCCTTAAAGAACATTTTTCCCATCTTATAATTTTCCTTTCGTAATTAAAATACGTAACTTCATAATTTTTTTTTTTGCTAATATTTGCAATTCGTTTTATATCGTTAGTTTTATCGTCGCTTCATAATTTTAATCTTTTAATTCCGAATAACCACGTTACTAACGACGCAATTTTGGCCTTTTTAACCCTTACTAATAATTATTCGTTTCGTATCGTTATTTCGTAATTTTTCGCATAATAAAATTTATTATTTCAATTACGCAATCGGTTTAAAACTAATTAATTAAACTAAACTTTAAAACCGATACCTTCGTTTTTTACTTATTTAACGTTATACGGGTAAAGGTTTATCCTGCTATAAAATATCGTATCGTTTTAATTTAATAACTTTCTTTTTAATCGATTATAAATAAAATTGACGGCGTTATCGTTAATATTCGGTCGTTCGTAAGCTCGTAAATATCTTAAATTACTATAATTACAATCATTATATTATCGCGTTTTTTAATTAAGACTTTATTTTTTCCGTTTACTAATTCCGAAAACCGGAACTGCCTCGGTAATTAACTAAAGCTAGTTTCCTTATCGAAGATACCAAATAAATTAAAACGGGATAATTAAGTCCTAATTAATACATAATCGCAGAAAATGTTTTCGTATAAGTGCTTAATAATAAGTTTAAACGCAGTCTGTATTATATGGTGTTAAAACTATAATAAAGTCTGATAATAGGGTTACGCCTAGCGAAAATAAACCTTTAGAAATATATACGTAATATAAAGCCACTGATTATCCGAGCCCGGACCTAAGTTCCAGCATACTGCCCTATTTCAATATCTAACACTACCTATATATCTAAAGCAAATACTTAACGAACGGTTTTTAATACAAAAACGAGAAATTTAAATTATATTAATTAAAAAATTAATATTATCGAAAAACCGGGTTTAGTTAATATAATACACGTTTATTAAATTATAAACAAGATAGAAAATTTCTTATAATTAAAATAATAAACGTATTGTTAGCAAATATATGTTGCAATTGGGTCTGGGATGCTGTTTGATTGATGGTCTAGATTTCTCATCTACAATTGGAATGGGAGTAGCTACATATAGCCTTTAGCTCCTTTGTTTTTGCAATTCTAGGGCTATACATATCAAAGCCTTTTGACTCTTTTTATTGCCCTTTTAAGAAATTATCTTAACTGCCGACACACCTTTATGGCTCTAGGGTTGCTATGAAGCCATTCAGACGTTGCCGGCGCCTTCAAGCCTTCGAATCTATCAAAACTTTTTTCCGCTTGATTTGTATAAATCTTCAAGCCTTGCCGGGATGAAGCTAGCCTTATTCTCCACGTTACGCTTTTGCTTTTTCGGCCAATCCTTCGCCAAATGTCCGTATTTACCACATTTGAAGTAAAGTGGCTAGCCTTTTTTGTTCTATGCGAGCTTTTTATTGTGGGCTTTTTTTGCGTTATGTACGTTCCCTTCCTTTTTCCTTCGAAATTCAGCGACAAAGTCGTTATATACCTGATTTACCGTTATGGTTAGGTATTGCCGAAAGGTCTCTTTTATCCAACCTTTCCAAGTAATTATAATATTATTATTCTAAATCGAGTTAATAAATATGGTAACCTGTTAATTAACGTTAATAAGTGTATCAATTTTATTATAATAACGTACGAAGTTTTTAAAGTTGATTATGTAATCGAAGGCGGTTTTTTCGCGTTTTATTTAACGTATTATAATTAGGTTTAAAGGTTTATTTTCTAATTAATACTTTTCGTTATATATAAACGTTATAATATCTTAATTATTTCCGTATTTTTCGTAAACCTTGTAACGATTATTATAGGATTTTTTTTAACGTTCTCGATAATAGCGATAATTAATTTGGTTTCGTTTATTTAAATAAGTTTTGCTAAATTGCCGTTACGGAATTTAATTATTATTATAATTACTTAAATAGCCGTTTTTTATATTTTCTAGTTGTCGTTGTTTTGAAAGTGGTTTTTTTCGTTAAGTTTAAAATCGAAGTACTTTTAATTTATGTACGTATTTTTTTTCGTTACTTTCGTTTGATAACTTAACGAATATCTTTATTGCTTTTTTCTATATCGAAACTTTCCGGTTAATTTTTTACGTTTTGTTTAAACGTTGTAGCTTTTTTAGGTTTTTTTCCTAACGTTATTTTTTAGCTTTTTTATCGGACTTTTTCGAGTGTTACCGCGTCGACGAGCCTCTTGTTTCGAATTAACAACGGCTATTACGATATGCAGGCGTTTCTTTAGCGATTAAGGGGATTTTAAAACCTTTTCCAAAATCGAGCTTTTGTAAATTCCTTGTTTTAAAGCGCCTTTACGCCGAGCCTGCCGTCGAACCTTTCCCGTACCGGAACGGTACCTTAAGTGCAATATAAAACGGGTGGATCGGGGTGTTAATTATGCCAAAAGACGGAACCAAAAAATGCTACTATGTTAGTAAATATATGTTGCAATTAGGTCTGGGATGTTATCTAATTGATAGTCTAGGTTTTTTATCTATAACTGGAATAGGAGCAGCCATATATAGCTTTTAGCTTCTTTATTTTTGTAATCCTAAAGCCATATATCAAAGCCCTTTAACTCTTTTCACTGCTTTTCCAAGAAATCATCTTAACTGCCGATACGTATTGCAATAATATATAAAAAAAGGCTAAAAAAATTACTTTAAAAGATTTATTCTAACCTTAAATATATAAACCGGACATTCCGAAACGCTTTTAAAGAACTTAGATAAAATAACGAATTACCGATAAATTTTTTAATAATATAAAAATTTTACTTACTTAAATTTAAAAATATTAATATCAACTTAAAAAAAGAACACCTTAAATTAGCATATTATTTTATTACCAATTACGGAAAGGCTTAAAAACTAAAATATTAAAATGAAAAGTTTTTTTAAATAATTATTTAACGTTATAACGAAGGCTGATTATATATAACGTTTTATACAAGCTTGCAACTTAAATAAGTTCGCGATTTATTTTTGGCATATTTTAATTACTTTATTTTATTTATTTATTACTTAACGCATACGTTATGGAACGTTTTATAAAAAAAATCCAGAATAAACTTAACCGTTTAAATTAAAAAACAAAACCTAAAACTTAATTATAAAAAGTTTGGTTTTATATACGATATTACCGAAGTAATTTTAAAAGCCTAATATCGCGGTTAACTCGCCCGAACCAATATTATTCCTAATTTACGAAAATTAACCCTAACCGAAAAAAAATCCATTATCGATTAAATTTTTAACCTAAATACGCAAACGTTTTCTATCTAGCTTTAATACGTTAAAAATATAGCTAATATATTATTTATTTAGCGTGTCGCCGATCGCGTCGGGATTAATTAAGCGTCAAACTTTGTTCGACGGCAAAAAATTTTTAAAACGCGTTTAAATCGAAAAATTAATTATTAAAAGGTATTATGCGAAAATCCGGAAATATTTCGCAAATAATTCGAACTGGTTCGGGTTATAATCGCAAAATACGTTATCGCAAAAAAAGATATTTATAATTTCGACGAAACGGGTTTCTTAATAAAAATTTTAATAATATACGGCATAATAATTACAAACGTTCAAAAACCTAAAAAACCTAAATAAACTTAATAAAATAATCGGAAATAAGTTATAACGTCCCATAGAAGTACTCCGGACGCACAAGTACTCCGGACGGTTTTTGGCACGTCGCGACAACAAATTCAAATTAATCAACAACAACATATTGCATTAATTCAAATTAATCGGATTTTTTTTCGCTAAACGTCTTTATAACTTTTTCACAAGTACGCGCATTATATCCGGGCTTATTGCAGACCTTACATTTCCGTTCCTTCGTTTTAACCCTTTTATAACGACCCTTTTTAGCTGCTGTTAGTTGCATTTTTTTACCACCCCCTTTTTTTTCGGCCAAAAGAACTTATTCCTTTTATATAGTAAATATTCCTCCTTTTTGGAAACGTTTATTTTTAGTCCTCCGACGTTTACTCAAAATATAATTCGTTTCGCGCAATTAGGCGTTTTTTTCCCGAAAAAAACAACTTCGTATAAAAATAATAAATTATTTTTTGTTAAAAAATTAGCCAATTTAACAACCTTTAACGAACCACCTTAATATCCAATCTTTCTTTACAAATAACGTCCTTATCTCGTTATTTCCTTAATATTCCTAAGGGTTTTTGCAGGCAGGGAACGAATAAAACCGGCAGAAATTAGCGGGGAGACGGTCGGCGTAGGTATAACTGAAGGAACTTCCAATTCGGAAAAAACGTTATTGGGATCGAATAAAACAAGACCAGCTTTCGCGAATCCAGATTTGATATTATCGGACGTTATGGTAGCTTGGAACGTGTTGTAAAAGCCGGCAAGGAAATTTTCTTTGGCAATATGGGTATGATGGCGTCGTATTAAGTTTTCGATATACCGCAAATAAGCGCGTTTTAAAACAGAAAAACAAGATATGTCAAGAGGTTAAAGCCGATACGAAAAATGCGCAGGTATATAAAACGTAATAATATCTTAATTTACGCAGTATTTTTCGAATTTTATCGAATAGTAATTTTCGTAACCGTCGAAAATAAAAAAACGTTTCGAACCTTTCGTACGCGTCCGAGTATATTTATCGAAATGCTGAATTTATTCTAAACCTAATTCGTTTGTTATCCAGCTATTATAACTTATACCGAACCTTTAATTAATTAGTAATAAGTTATCGCGGTACCAGGACTTAAAGTAATTTTTTCCCGTTATAATAATAAATAACGGCAAAACCTAACTTTGCAAATTAATAACCTGGATAATTATAACTTATTCTTTATTTCCTTGTTGCGCTTATTTAGGTTTTCCACGTTTTTCGGCACTGGTAATTACTATACCCGTTATTATAAAAAGCCCTATCAAAAATCCTGTTTCGTCGAAGTTGTAAATATCCTTTTTTACGATGCCGTATTTTGCGATAGTAACCCGAACAAATTCGAATTATTTACGAAATGTTTCCGGATTTTCGCATAAAACCCGTTAATAATTAATTTTCCGATTTAAACGCGTCTGGAGTTTTTTTTGCCGTTTAACAAAGTTCGACGCCCAGTTAATCCCAACGTACCTTGTAACGCGTTAAGTAAGTAGTATATTAGCCATATTTTTAACGTATTGAAACCGGATAGGAAACGTTTGCGCATTTAGGTCGAGGATTCGGTCGATAATTAATTTCTTTTCGGTCGCCGTTAATTTTCGCAATTTAGGTATATAATTACTATAAAAAGGTATATTGTTATATCGTTTATGCAAAATAAATTTCGCGATTTCATATATAGAACTAAATGTTGCATAATTAAGTTTCGGGTTTCGTTTCTTAACCTAAACGGCTAGGTTTATTTTCGCTTTTTTTATAAGCCGTTCCATATTGTTAATGTTAAGAAATAATTAATTAAAGTTCGGTGGTTGGAATATGCCAAAAACCGTCCGGAGTACTTGTGCGTTCGGAGTACTTGTATAGGACGTTAATTATATAAATTATTAATTTGCAAAATTAAATTATATCGCTATTTATTATTTTAACAGAAAAGATCTATTTTAAGTTTTAATACCATAATAATTTATTATCCGCCGATTCAAAATTGGAATTAATTATAATAATTAAATAATAAACGAATTAGGTTTAAAATAAATTTAATATTTCGATAAATATATTCGAATTTGTATAAAAAATGAAACGTTTTTTTATTTTTGACGGTTATGAAAATTATTGTTTAATAGAATTCGAAAAATATTACGTAAATTACGATATTATTACGTTTTATATACCTTTTTATTTTTTTATTAACTTTAACTTTTTAACGTATTTTGTTTTTCCGTTTTAAAATGCGTTTATGCGTTTTATATCGAAAATTTAATATAACATTATTATATTTATATCGTTAAAAAAGTTTTCGCCGGTTTTTTCGACGTATTTAAAGCTGTTATAACATCTGATAATATTAAATCCGGTTTTGTTAAAGTTAAATTTATTTAATTTAATTTTAAGAACGTTTTTTTTTTCGATTTGAAAATTCTTTTAATTATACCTACGTCGACCGTTTCGCCGTTTATTTCCGCCGGTTCCATTTTCCCCCCCCCGTCGAAAACCCCTCGAAATATATAAAAAACAAAAAAACAAAAAAACAAGGACGATATTTACAAAATAAAATTAAAAATTACTAAAGGAACTTGCTGACGAAAATAATTAAAGCGGTTAACTTTTTAATAAAAGATAACCTGATATATTTGTATAAAAACGTTTTTTTGTTAAAAAAACCGTTAAATCATGCGAAATTAATTATCCTTTTAATAAACGCCGAAAAATTAAAAATAAACGTTTTTAAAAGGGAGGAATATTTATTATATAAAAAAATCAGCTTTTTTTCGCCGAAAAAGAAGAGGTAATAAAAAAAACGCAATTAATAACAGCTAAAGGTAATCGTTACAAAAAGGTTAAAACGAAGAAATGGAAATGTGGCGTTTGCGGCAAACCCGGATATAATACGCGTATTTGTAAAAAAACTGTAGATATGTTCAACGATAAAAAATCCGACTAGTTAAAATTGATTTATAGCGTTATAGTTGTTTTATTTAGATTTGTTATTGCGAAATGCCAAAAAGTAAGTCGCAAACTTGTTTGAGTTGCGAGTTTATATGGGACGTTAAGCCGTTTAACGTTAAGGTTAAATATTACGGACCAAGCAGAAAAAAGATAAGCATATGTATTCGAATACGTTTTAAAGTGATAATTAGCGAAAGAAAATTATTTAAAAGTACCCGGTTTGGGTAACGAAAAAGGTAAGACCTTTTAAAAAAGTTTTCCATATCGCCGAATAAACTCCAACCGTAACAAATCCGCTTAGTTTAAATACCCGTTAACTTTTTCAAGAAATAATTATATTTTAATTTGTTACAATTATAGAAAAAACCCGTATATTATTTATTACTACAAAACGGAATATAAAAGGAATTTTTTTCCGACTTAAAGATAACGATATAGCGGTTAAAAAATAACCGCCTGCCGCCGTATAAAACGTTATTATTTTTAATAACTTGAATAAATCGGAAAAAGTATAACCGGAATAAAGGCATATATTTAATTTATTCCGCCCGAATAGCGTTAAACGATCGCTGTAAAGCCGTTATTAAGAGATATAGCTATTTTTAAAAAAAAGAGTAAATCTATAATAATAATAAAAATAAACTTAAATATAAAGGCAAAGATAAATATATATAATAAACTTTTTACTAAAAAAAATACAAATTTCGCCTTATCGCTATCGAGATTTCTACGTTAATAAGGCCTTTATTAAGTATTTCAAAACTTTTAAAAATAATATAAAAATTACAAATAAATACCAAAATACCCGGCGTTTCCGACTAATCTATTTTATAATTAAACGCAACCGGTTAGCGCCCAAATTACTCCTATCCCGACCCAGGATAGGAAAATTAAACATGCTGCTAGATATAACGAAATATAAATGGACCTATAACAGTTTAAAAAAAATCGACGGTAAGGAAATCGTAAACCTGACGCTCGCTAGCGAACCGGTTTATATCGTTAATTTCGTCGGATTTAAAAATAATTGCAATATCCTTAAATTCGATAAAAAAGATACTTTGAAAATAATACGGTTACTTAAATATTTAAAGCAATTTCGGAATATATATTCCGAAAAAAAAACGAAAGTATTTTTTATATTCCTAAAAACTAAACACTTGATTAACTTAATACCAAATAAGTTACTTTTTATAGGCTCGATTTACTTAATTTCGAAACTTTAGTAGTAAAAGTTCGAAAAATACATCTGCAAAAATCTAAGTACAAAACGGATTTAAAAATTAAAATCGGAAATCGCTATTTCCGTTTTATTTATATCCAAAGAAAAACGGTACGTTACAGTTATATATCGATTACCGGTTGCTAAACCGAGTTATTATAAACAACCGGTATCTTTATTATTAATCTTTAAATTTCTAAACCGATTAAAATCCATTAAGGTCTTTTCCAAACTGGATTTACCGAACGTATATTACGATATTCGGATTCAAAAAAGCAACAAATAAAAAACTACTTTTTAAACGAAATATAGGCAATTCGAATATATAATAATGCCGTTTAAGCTTATTAACGCTTTCGTAACTTTCCAAATATATATATATATATATAAAGCTTTAACCGGCTTAATTAATTACATTTATATCGTTTATTTAAACAATATCGTAATTTCTTTAAATAATTAAAAAAAAAATACGCAACATATCTTTAATTAATTTACAAACGACTAAAAAAGTACCAATTATTCGCCAAGCTATCGAAATATAAATTCTTCTAAATAAAGATTTCTTTTTGAGATTCGTTATTAATACCGAAAAAATATAGATAAACCGCCGTTAAATCGTTACGGTTTAAAAAAAACTTTCTAAATCGATATACGATATCCAGATATTTTTAAAATTTATTAACTTTTATAAAAAGCTTATCCTTTATTACTCGAAAATAATTACCCTTATTATTAATTAGTTAAAAAAGAAATGCCCAAAACACGATTTTATATAATTAACCAAAACGGCTAAAACGTTTAAAAAACTAAAAATTACTTTTCGTAATACGACTATATTCCGATATTAAAACCTTATCTAATATATTCGTATAAAAACCGATACGTTTATTAAGGCCATATCCGGTATTTTGTTTTAATTTTACGTTTAATAAAATTTAAATACTTATATAATAGCGTATTGGATAATCTTTACTGCAAACCCTTTTTTTATTTCTAAAAATCGTACGTTTTCGCTTGATTATACGGCGAATTACATATTCTATTATTAAATAAAATTTATACAAGGTTGATAATAGGTCCAAGCCTTATTTTTCAGGCTGAGCCAATATACAGAAAATCAATACACGATATAATTTCTACGATAGATATTATACCTAGTATTTTCGAATACGATAACTAATTAATGGTTTTTACGGTTAGGATAGATTGCATACCTCAGTCCCGTGTCTCATTCCGATTCCGACTGATACGTAGTTGCCGACATTTCGGTGTTTATGTATCAATTTTATTATTTAATTTCTAGTTTTGTACTGGTTTCCCCTAATTTCTGTCTAATTTTTTTATTAATTATAAATATGCGATTTTGTCGATTGTGTATGAGAAATGGTGGCGCGTTGGGGGGGTGGAGCGTGAGGGAGGGGGGTCCGGCTTACCCTTTGAGATCTCTCGCGTGGCCACGAACGGGTGATGTACCAATGAAGCGCACGGCTGTCATGGATCACTTGGGTCACTTCTGAGAACCACTACTGAGGGTAGACTTTTCCCGGGGTTCGGATCAGAAAAATGAATGCAGCATAAATCAGCTTTCCCCTAACATAAAAATGGATTTTAACCCAGTAACATAAAAAAGGAGGAAATCACCATTAAAAAAAGGCAGTTAAGACTGGCACAGGTTCTTATTTATGAGCTCTGATGTTCTATGCTGTGAATAAATTTATGGATTCTGAGCGTTCTATGGAAACAGTGCATTTGAGTTCCGCAAAGGTCTGCTGGGAAGATACATATCGCAATCTAATAAGCTTTACTGGAAAGGGTTCATCATTCCATGTAGACTATTACCATGGATGATTGCGCCATCCCGAAGTACGCTACTGAACATCACATGAAGTGATCGATGCGGCTAAGTCTCGGCTGCGGTCCGGTTCCAACGGGCCGAGCTAGACTAGTGCTCATCACAGCGGGGGTTTAAATGTCTTGGCGGAACATCGAGGCGGCCAAGGACTTTAGTTTCTCTTTAACGAAATGAGCTGCCACTTGTAGCCCACACGACGCCACACGAGGAGGCGAAGCCTTAAAGTAATCGGCTCTATAGCTCCAGTCGTTCGAATGGTCAAAATAGTCCTTGAAATAGTCGAATATCAAATCTGAAAGAAGTTGAATGCGTTTCGGAACATGCCGTGAGGATTCTTCACTACTAGCTTACGAGTGGGGTTTATAAAGGGGCTGATCATATCCTAATAAGTCGCCTATCAACAGCTGAAATCTTAACCCAGGGCCCCCTGGGGTGGATTTTCGTCAGTGGTGCCGAAGTTGTGGGAGATTTACGGAGTGTCTCACAACGTCCCAACAGCCACGGATGATAAGGCCGAGGTCTGCCCCTCCTTTGGACGAAGACTAGATGGGCAGGATAGGTTATGCATAAATTGATCGTATACCGATAAAGCTAGGGACATAGCTAACTCTGCAGTAGGCTGCAGACTACGGTAGGGAAGCGACTCGGTTTTAAACAAAGACTTAATCAGGTCTTACATTTCCGTGGGAAGCAATGAGGGACGATACTCCCGCAGTGTTGCAATTAATATGTCTATTATGAACGATAGTCTAGGTTATGAGGTGTTAAATGAGTGATTCAGAAGCTTTCCAAGAGCTTGGGCAGCAAATATTGGTCGTTATATTCCCATAGGAGTGTGGTGAAGTCGGCCGTAAATGCTCCTCCTGTGTAGAATGTAGAGCGTCGTCCCTGGAGTGCGTACAGCTTCTTGTAGAAACCACCTTTAATCTCCTCGGCCGACAGATGCGGATGGACGCCCGTGTGGTCCGCCCATGCAAGAATATCGAGTTCCTGGTTCTTCAAGTTCGCCTTGCCGTAGAGTATGCTAATGACTCCGTTCAACAGCTTCCTGAAGACGCCCTTTACCATCAATTGCGCAGTAAAACTGTTGGAATAAGTGTCTCCGGTCATTAGAATGCGGAAATTGCGGTCACCCAGCCACTCGTAACGGACGACAAAGGGCGTGCCGGGCAGCTCGAGCCAGTTGTTTGGCACCGCAGACGCAGGGTAGTTGACTAGGGAAATGCTGTCGGGAAGAGACGGGTGGGTGACAAGGCCAACATAGACATGCGAAATGCCCCATTTAGTGAAAACATCGAGCTCGGTCCTATCCATGTCGAACGGCGCGAGATTCTCCAGAGTCGGAGAAAACGAGATAAGAAGCTTCTTGGCCATGATCAAAGTGAACTTCCGGCTTCGGTCACGGACGAGGAGCTGGACACCATTGGCGTCCCTGTTGCTCAGGACGACGGTGGCGCCATACATCACGTCGTCACCCAGACTATCAGCGATGTTGTCATACAGCTCCTGGTTTCTCCTGGAAGTTGGAGTAAATGAATCGGCCATTCCTAAGAAGCTACGAGTCATCGGCGCTCCAAAGGTCTGCATCACGTATAGGGTGAGCTCGTCGGCCATGTTTCCCAGACCCATTCCCGTGACCTGGAAAATACGAGGTACCATAGCTTCAAGGCCATACTTCTTGACGAAGTCGGAGAACTTCATAAGCAGCTCCTCGGGAATACCCTTCTCGGGAAAGTTGACATATGAAGGAATGATGAGATTCTCATATTTCTCACAGATCTCAAGGTACTTTCGAAGGGCGGTAGTCACATCTGCAGCGGCTGGGCTTTCATATCCTTTCAGCTCCTCTCCCGTCGTGAAGTCCACAAACTTGGTTGAGAGCACCGGGCGCGTTGGCACCGATATCGAGACATTGAAGCGTGCGAAGAAGTCTTTGGCTTTGCCATACTCAGTGTATGAGTTGACGCCGTAGTCGTAGGGGCGGCTCGTAACGGGGTCGCTATAAGTCGCGACATGCCCGCCCTGACGGAAACGACATTTGATGTTAGCCTTATCCCGGCGGCATAGGACGTGACCTCACGCTCTGGCAGCACTTACGAGACGCTCTTCTTTCTCGACCACCACGACGCTTTTACCGTAGTCGTCCCGAAGCCGAACGGCCGCATGGGAACCGGAGGCGCCGCCACCGAGGATGACAACGTCCTTGGTGATGACGAAGTTTGCGAGACTCTGGGGAATGGCCACTGCTCCCACGAGCGAAAAGAGCACTGGCAACAGGCCAATACTCGAAGACAGCGCCATTGTGACGAAGGTAAATAAAGAATGAAGTATTTAGGCGCCGCTTACTATGGACCTTGGGCACCGTGCCGAGCTAAAACGAACGCAAGGCGCACGCGGTTCACTGGTGCTGCCACGAAGGATCGGAAGCAGAAAATCACAGTTGTATTCAGCTTTGCTTTTTATGATGTGCTGATCTGCAAGGAATCTCGCCGCTTAGCACATCACAACAGTGGGAATGGAGTCTTGGCTGCATATAATTTCCGTGCTCCTTGCATCGACCGCACTGGACCAACTTGGCCAACAAGGTTTCAACGGCCCCAAGCTACTATATGCAAGTATATACGGATTCGGCATGATCCGAGTAAATCTTAGAGGCATCTCGCCTATGTGGTTGCTGGGGCTTCGGTTTTGGCAATTTACAAGCGAAGCCGGAATCTGCCCCTGTGGCCCTCGGCTCTCTTTTCCGATAATACCGATGTAGGTACCATGTATACTAAGTAGGCATGGGGCTAGCAGCGATTACTGTGATGAGTTCGCATGAGTTGCACGGCATACATCGATCCACCAGTAGAACTTTCGCGGGCTGTCCGCCGTATGCTACCTAGGACGGCGAACTGTGTTTCCCCTGACGATCTATAGGATGACATCTCGCGTTCAGGAGCACGTCTATAAAAATCCTCTGTTATTCATTGTCTTGTGGCGTTCCGCATCGTTTCCAGGAAGTGATCTATGGTTCTCACTCTGTTGCCTTTTATCAATGAGTGCTCAGGCGACCTGTCTGCCCACCACCAGTTCTTGACTAAATTGACGTTAGAACCGAGGGACGGGCAAATGTCCCCATCGGGGCTTTCTGAGACCATATCACGCCTAAGCTCCCAGGAGGAGAAAATAAGATAATGGACCTAACAAGTTATCTACCTTACTTTGGTAGATCGTTTAAATTCAGCACCATCAACCTTATAATGCATTTGTTAGCATAAGTGTGGTGGGTAAAGGAATTTGGGTGTAGGGAGGTGTTACGGCAACGTCAACGGTGGCGTAGTTTCTCTACCTATTATTGTATATAAATAGCCTAGACCTTCCTACTCCCACCAAAATCAATCAACAAAACAACCACGACCAATTAAGCCCGTTTCTTCACAGTATTAAATATATATATATCGTTTTACTTGCAGGGAGCGGTTTCATTATACTGTTATCCTTTCTATTTTTATTTTTATTGTTATGTTGGGTGAAACGCGAAGAATGCCCTATGATATCTTGTTGCTGATTGCTACGTAATAAGTATTATTTTCTTGTTTTCTCCTCTTGGCTCCATGTATTGCCTGCGTTTCGTGTGGGGTGGCGATCACCACCCCGGTCGCGACGGATCCAAAGTGCTGGGGCTCTCGCCGTTCAAACTAAACTCAGTCTAATGTCCGGGGTATTGATAATATCCTAGCAATATTGACCGGGGAGGCGGGCGGAACTGTCAAAATTGGATGCATCGTTGACCCAAGTTCTTGTCTGTTCAGTTCACAGTCCAAGATGCGTCATCATGTGAAATATACTATTTGCAGGAAACAAGATAGTTAGCGAGGTTGCATTATGAGTCGGTAGAATTTCACTTCCTCGATCCCCAGGACACCGTCGCTGGGGTACCTGAGCATCGTTAAGCATGCAGCTAGTCTCCTTGGAGAGCTATCTAATTGGGTGCCAGCACTCCGAGTAGCATGCGGAAATCATTTACAAGCCCTTCATGCGGAGGCAAGGGAAGAGTATGGGAATTTTCCTCGGTAACGTCTCATCTTGACAGGGTAAGTGCTGTAGATGACCAGGGCATGGGCACTGGCCTTCCAAATCTCGTTAGGGGCGACCTTGCCCTGCGCCCCAGACGCAGGACGTCCACCAGAACCTCCACGGACGATGTCTTGTTCGTCGAGAGGGCATCGTGCAATCCGATGCTAGCGTGGACGACAAGGGCCAGGAGCTGGGGATGGATGATATCTAGAACCCAAGGGGGGACGGACCTAGCCTAATATTCCATACCATACTACAACACCTGCATTCAGTGTCTGTTATATGCTCAGGCGACCCGGAGGAAACTCTACCTATAGTAATGGATTGCAAGGGGTCCGCGTCTGTGTACCATGGGCTCGGTCGTATCCCCGGCAAAAGCCTAAGGAACTTCAGGGGTATGAGATCCTACAACTTCGCTGGAACAGAAAGCCACATAATAATCCCCCGGAAGTTTGCGAAACTTTGACCAGGGTATCTGTGGCTTACCCGGCCGAGTGTCGAAACACCTGCACGAGAACGGGATATATCTGAAGCTGACCCTCGGATTGACGTGAGAAATCGATCGACACACTTCCCGAGTCCCAGTTATAATTCTCCTCGAGACTTGTTTTCTCAACCCCCGGAACTGTCTCGGGGCCACAAGGTCACCATAGCTGGACTTGCGACAGGCCAGCGCTTAGACCGACTCCCACCGCCGCTGAGATGAGTAGTGTCAATTCCACCGCAACTATCGTTGACCCAGACAGAGCGGCGGAGAGCAACACGGTGTGGATCATCGCCGTGGTTACCGTATTCCACGCACTTGCCCTGCTCTCT
Organism: Monosporascus sp. 5C6A; assembly: GCA_004155035.1. Taxonomy (NCBI): domain Eukaryota; kingdom Fungi; phylum Ascomycota; class Sordariomycetes; order Xylariales; genus Monosporascus; species Monosporascus sp. 5C6A. Next base: position 75,398 of record QJOB01000076.1, on the reverse strand, counting down.
GTCGGACTTAGAGTATATGCGAAAATCTGGGCCACGAGAGCACCCTGGTGGGACGATGCGTTCATAGTGGCTAGTGCGGTAGGCCATCGCGTTCTTGCTCTCTCCCGAGAGGTTCATCATACTTACTAATCTTGGTGCTCCAGATCTGTGCGATAGGAGGGTGGGTTGTCTTTATCATCCAAATACCGCACGGGCTAGGGAAACATGAAGATACGATAGACGGTGCCCACTTCAAGATCTTCCAACATGCGGCCTTTTGGCAAAGCGTCATTTCGGCGACTGCCTCCCTCACGTTTCTTAAGATCTCGATCGCTCTTAGTCTCCTACGGCTGGGCTTCAGTAGGTGGTATAGATGGTCGCTTTGGGCTATAATCTGTATGCTACCTATCAATCGAAAGACGATGGAGCAGGAAGCTCCCACGTGGAACATTGACTAATTAGACCTGCCTTCTAAGTCGCTGGTATCTGCTTTTTCATCAGCGGCATCTTCACATTCTTCTTCTTCTGTCGCCCGTTGGAGGGCTTCTGGGACAAGTCGCTCAAGCCAGTGGTATGTTATAAAAGGAGAGGTCATTTCTGTTCTAGGAGGCTAACGTGTTTGCAGTATGTATCGTGCACTTTTCATCGTCTGTGCTCTTACCAACCCAAGCCCCTGTAAGTCGACGTCCTAACTGAGCACAAGGGGCTAACACGCAGCAGCTGCGCACCAATACAGGTGCTGGTGAGAGGAGGCCTCTCCAATACTGGTGGGTTCCTCTACAGACATGCCGTTGACCTCATTCTCAATTGAGTTACGGCGGCTAACGTTACAAGCTTTCAACATTGTCTCGGATGTTGCCCTGGCATCTCTCCCAGTGCCCGTGGTATGGCGTCTTAAGATGGACCGCCGAACGAGACTATATGTGATTGGAATTCTGAGTCTCGGATACCTCGCTGTTGCGATGGGTATCGTTAAGGCGGTTTATCAGATTGAGTACGGTTCAGAAAAGGATAAGACATTGTATGCTTGCCCTTGTTACTCTACTTCCGTGGAGGGGGGTGCTAACTCGACTACAGTACACAAAGCGTACAATTCTGGGGATTGTGAGTTGGATTAAAATGATGAAGGGGCTACTTGCGCCTCCGACACCCCACCCCTACTCCTTTAGCTAGGAGCGACTAACACCTAAGCAGTCTTCAACTCCAATTAGGGATCATCGCGGCCTGCGCAACCTCCCTGAAGCCATTGTTCCGTCGGGTCCTTAAACTTCCATCGACAGCCTACAACAGGTACAACCACAATTACAACGACATTTCCGCGAGCTCACGCCATAAAAGCGTGGCCCTCGTGACAATTGGCGGCACCGGCGCTATGCCGCAGCAGAAGCCTGGCGGCCGAACCGCCCGCGGTGATAACGACACGGATAGTGAGAGGAGCAACTTCTGCGCCGCAACTGCCGCCGGGAATAGCGCGGCTTCGGCATCTGCTGGATTTTACCAGCATAAATCTGATGGTTCCACGAGCGAGGAGATGATTCTCCCCCAGAGCTTGAAGCCGGCGCATGTAAGGCGTGCGAACTCGGCTGCTAATCGGGGGATCGTTCGAACGACGGAGGTAACGGTTGAACGAGAAACGTGAGGAGGTTATGTGTCGGGGTAAAACCAGATGGTTAGTAAATGAACATACCTACCCTAGGTTGTCTTCTTTGTCGGGATTAGCTTGATGGCTTGACTTGAATATCCATGGAGTTCATAAGTGTTCCACTCGAGCCTCTATATTCTGCTTAACCTTTGAACCAATCAGATCTGGGAACAGTCATGATTATAAGGCTCTGAAGCTGGTTCTCGGGACTCTTCAAAGAGCCGTATCTTGTGGACTAATAATTGCAACTCTTGTACACATGATATCTGCTGTTTCGCTTACCCAATAGACACCATTAGCCAGAGTGTTGGATGTAACCTCTGAATACGCCTCCGATTCTTTCAGTGGAACGCAGGCGCAGCTACCGATCCAAAGAATATTGTTAGTCTTGGTAAATGATACACCCCTCGTCTTGTTGGAAGAAGGGACCCTGGCTTCATATCTTAGGTCCCGCTGGACGTCTTTCCTAAGAACCGCTCTTATCACGACTTGTCACATCCAACCAAGATTGTCATAGCCTTGCGTGCCGCGATAGCTACTCTATTCCTTAGAAAGGACAGTCCGCCGAGTAACTCGTGTGGTTAGTTAATACGGAGAACTTGAATTGGAGCAAGTGGTGAACCATGAGCGTGAACCCAATGCGGTACTCTCCCATACTTGGAAAGAAGAAGTCTCTTTCCAGGAGTTCCGGATCATCGAGGCTACCAGGAACAAGAAGAGTTTCACCAAAATCGAGAAGACGTGCGAGCTTGCCAGGCAGTAAAACGTTAAGTACTCTTGTCGAGGATATTACTGGAATACCAACGACTATTCTTAATAATCAAGTCAGTCTGAATTCGATACCGGTATGGGGTGAATGTTATGGGCCTCCAAACGCCGACCACAAGGTGTGAAGATATAAAATATGGCCTAATGGCCATATTCGAAACCAACTTGCCCTTGTTATATAATAAGGGCATGAAGGTTTATACGCTTGCAGGGAAGATATTCAGGCAAATCAACGACCTGTCACTGCTCGCTTGGACCTTTCCGGAACAAAGTTTGCGTTTTCAGAAGGTTTAGCGGGCCTTCGCGCGATCACCATCTGAATTTGACGACTATTCCAAGTTGGATCGAGTCAACGGATAGATCAGAAACCAGCAAGAGGTATCGGTAACTAGCAAAGATCTTTCTTTGGGAAATGCTCTTACCGTAGGGGAGAATGAAGAACTACACCTGCTCCTTACTGCTCCCTGGATTGCAAAATCGACTTCGAATATCTTAGCATCAAGTTACTGCAAACCGTGGACGGTTATTGCAGGCCCCAACCTTGGGCATTGGAAACCATGCGTCTGGCGAAAGCACGGCGCAAAACAATATATCTGCAGGAAATAATTCCTGACACAAATTCTTTAACTTTAGCAAGAGACCCCATGTACCTGCCCGGCCTGCATGTACATGAACCTTTGGAAGCCACTTCAGTCCTCGACGCAGCGCCATCCTAAATGTGGGATTCTCACCACCTACGGTTCCCTTGTTCGGAGGGCGAGTACATGGGCTGCGTCACCATTCCTTAGACTTCCTAAGACCAACGCTCATCCTCGTCCAAATTCTCTATTGTCACTCATTTTCAGGCCGAGTGCTGCACCGCGTCGACTTCTGAGATGGACCGGCTATTAATGGGGCAGCTGAGGAAACGTTACTCTCGATGAGTAGCACTGTAGAAGCTACCAAGCGCAGCCGGCAAACCACGAGGCCGACTAAGTACACTAGCAGGGAGATAGCGGTTTATGTCACCAGCAATATGGATACACACATAAAGCTCGCTGACAAACCTGCTTCCTGGAGATTGTTTTCAAGACCTCTGCTTTCGTAGTTGAGCCTCCGCTGTCTGTACCCTCCTAGGAATGGGCGGGTAGCGACTCAAGAAGTTGCAACCATTAATGTATTGTGGCAAGGGTGACTGTAACAACAACGCCATCCGTGCGTCTTATGACAATGGTTAATTATGACTTAGCTAGCTTAGTCGTCCGCAAGTTGGAGAAAGGGAAATCGAATTAGGCTCCTCCAGTATAGTTGGAAATCAGTATGCTAGCAATATCGCATCCACATAACCTGAGAAGCTGACACAATAAGATATCAGTGTGCTTTGAGTTATGATCCATATAGAGACTGAATGCTACCTGGAGAAGCTAGGCTCTGGAGTAATTGTTAGGCCGCCCATTAAGGTATACAGGATTTAAAACATGGGAATGGAATAAACCATATCTAGCCAACAACGCTAGTTTGCTATTTATTCTAAAAAATTGAAACCCAGAACTACTCCACTCAATTAAAGGCATTTTACATAGGTGAAAAAAAAAGATAATATTAACGACTTAAATATACCGATATACTCGGACACGAAACTCAAGCTCACCGAAATCCATTTCTGTTTCCAGAGCTGAGCTAGTGCTGAGCCATAGCTGAGGAGCCCAGAGTTCAGGCTGAGGTGCCTGAGCAGACCCACTTTTGGGAAAACAGACCCCTGCAAAGCTCCCTGATCTGGGACAACGTCCCTTGTTTTGGGACCCCGGCTGGAGGTTTTCCACGTCAATGTTTCTGATCTACAGTCTGTGAACTCGAGAGTTTGGGAGAATGTTGCATTCGATGCCGTCACTTGCCATGTAACTCTATTTCCTTGTCTTAACGTTGACTCAGCCAGACGGACGCAGCCGCTCCGGGGGCTGTACTTAGGGCACCATTCCTTGTATAAACAAGTCACTTTTAAACTATGTCCGCGGTCTCTGGATAACCAAGTTCTCGAACACCTAAAGGTCAACTATGCTCAATACCGAGCGCCACCGACAGGCAGTTTAGGCACGGATCTATTCGCATGAATTATTTAATATGTAAACATATGTCGGCTTACTATAATTGAATGCCTCTCTATTATGCCCATGCTTCATGAACCACCCCGTAACCGGGGGTTACCTTACCTATCAGCGGCGGTAATACCGAAAAGGAATGGCTTAGAAATTACGCTTAACGACATAAATCGCCCAATTGTAAGGAGGATTTCCTCGCCAGGGAGACATCAGGGAGCAACTACTTAACCTAAGGATTAAATCTCGGCAAATGCAAACAGTAGAAGATACATAGACCTGTCACTATGATGTAGGATTCTCGCGCCTTGATGCCTAAGCGTCGATACGCATAAATACTACCTATAATAATTTTCATGGAGTACACGAAGCGGAAACTTGCACATCTTGTCAAGGGGATTCGTAGGACGACCTATTTCAAAGCGACCAACGGAAGAGAAAATGTTTATTCGTAATTCGGTACCTCTGCCGTGTCTCTCTTGCAGTAGCGTTGTCGGAATTCGACGTTTCGGGCTGTGCAGAAACCGTATCGGCAAATCAAACACCTTATAAAACACCTTATAAAACAACCCTTATTATTTACTTCCTGAATAATAATAGATAGGTAGATTAATAAGTGAATTATTTACTTAAATATAAAGGTATTCCCAAATATATATAGTTCTGTTTTTTCCTAGCTGTTATAAAAAGTATGTAGTTTTTATATAGGTGAATTAATATTTTTTTAAACATATTTTAAGATTTTCCTTAATTTTGCTTAAGATTTCTTCCATATATCTTTGCTGGCAAAAATCTCCTTATACTTTTTAGGTATACTTATTTTTAGTCACTATATTATCGCTTATTTTTTTTACAAATTATGAAATCTTGTTGATCGTTTTCGTTATTAATAACAATATTTTTATTTTTTTATATTTCGGTTAAACTTTTATTGATTTATTTTATTTCTTTATTTTGAAAATCGTCGAAATCGCCTTTACCTACTATTAAATCCTTAGCTTTTATCCGACCATCCTTACCTGCTTGTTCGGAAAAGTTTAATAACTTTTCTTATTATTATTTTATTTCGAAATCGTATTTCGAATTTTTTTTTCGAATTTATTATTATAATTATGGATATTTTAAATAAGCCTTATCTACTTAAAAGCAATATTAATTTTAAATTACGGTATATTTGTATTAAAGTTATATTTATATACGAAACCCTTAATTAAGTATTTATTTCGGATATAAAAAATAATTTCTCGTAATCCGATAATAACAAAATTTTAATTACAATATAATTATTATATAAAAACGTTTATTAATTGCAAAAAAACCTAGAAAATTTTTTATAAATAATATAAACCTAAAGGTTTTACGATTAAATTTTTTATATTAAATAATTTGTTTTAATTTTGCTTTCAAAAACTTCGATGCGATAAAAATTTACATAAATAAAGTAAAGTTTTTAATTAACCAACTAAAACCGAAAAGCCTGGAATTACTTACTAAAATGATTATAACCTAAGTATTAAATTCATTAACGAATAATTACGAAACTTTTATTTAAAATATAACCTAGTTATTCCGTGAAAAATTTAAATTTTATAATTTCGAAGTTTTCGTTTCGTTATTAATTACCGAAGCTAAAAATTAAAAAAAAGTAAAAGGTACCTTTTAGTTTTAAAAAGGTTAAATAAACTGGAAAAATAAAACCAACAAAAAACGTTACGCTTATTGCAAAATTATCGATTATATAAAAAAAACCATTACTTTTTATACCCCGATAAGGCTTTTTTAAACTGGAAAAACCTTAATGATAAGATAAGAAAAATCTAGATAAAAGAAAACAAAAAAAAACGAAAAAAAAGAGAATAAATTGACCCTTACTCTTTCGAAACGAAAAAAAAGGTTAAAAAGTATATTTTTATAAATCAGCTTATTAATAGCGATAATAAGAACTAACAAATTGATATAATTTAAAAAGAGGCTTCGAAAACTATTAATTCGGGCAAATAACATTTAAATACAGCTTTAAACAACTTCGAAAACCTATTTTTTCAAAAACCTTATATTACTTATTTAACCTTTAAAGAAAATATAAATATAAATAACGACGAATTTAAAGTAAGTTAACCTTTATATATCTTTTTAAATATAACTAAAAAAAGGTTAATTTATTTAAAGTTAAAGATATTAAAAAACAGCTATAATGTAATTTATTTTATAACTGATAATAATATTATACTTTATACTATAACTAATAAATTTCTTTTTAATTTAAAACGAATGAATAAAACCGTTAAATAAAATGAAGCTAATATTTTTTAAACAAAAAAATTAGCGATTTAAAACTTAAATATATATAATCTAACCGTAACTATATAATAATAAAAAAATATTATATACTAAAATTAAATATATACATTTTTTTTCATAAACCGATTTAAAAAATATATACCTTAATCGACGAGGATATAAATATAAATTTTTTAATAAAGTCATATTTTAACTAATAACTAAAAAATACCATAAAAAAGTTATACTATATACTTTTCCAAGCTAAATATAATCAAAATTAAAAGGTTATATTAACCTTAAGTAATGAAGCTATCGAAAATAACCAATTAATAACCTGGTATAACAAGTTAAACCATGTATTTTCGAAATCTTTAATCGAATTCTTAATTAGAAATAACATAAAGGTACTTAAACAAAACTTAATAACCTTTAAAAACTGGAAATGCAATATATACTTCCAAGTTAAAAAATATAAAAATATAGATAAAATATCTAATCAAAAAATAAGATTAACCAAACAATTTACAATAATAATAAGGGTTTATTGCCAAATATATATAACAAATATAAATATTATATAATGTTTTTTAATAAATTAAATAAATACTTTAAAATTAAATTTTTAATTTTAAAACTAAAACCTTTAAGAATATTTAATAATTTCAAATTATATGTTAAAATTTAAACTGATAATAAAATTAAATGGCTTTTTATTAACAACAAAACCAAATAACGTACCATACAAGCGAACCGCCGACACAAGCGAACCGCTCGTTTTTTCTTGGCATTTAGCACCTTGCAACAAGCAATCCAAATAACTTAACCACAATACATCTAATTAATTTAAATTAACCGTATTTTCTGTCACAAACCGTATTTACAGCTTTGGAACAAATGCACGCATTATATCAAGGCTTGTTGCGGACGTTATTTTGCTTCTTGGTCTTCCTAACCCGTACGCGACCGATTATTTTTTAACGTATCTAAACCAATATACCCTTATTTCGAAAATACTGAAGCCGACCGACAAGAAAGCGATTACCGACCGAATTCCCAACCCATATATGCGAACGTTTTTTATCCGGCTTTAATACGTGGAAGATATTCGCAGAATACGTCGTATTAGAAGGCTGCGGGACGCGTTACAAGGCTGTGGGGCAAGGCTGTAAGGCTTGTTATGGGGCACGTTCCAGGGCGCGTCGTACGGCGTGTCGCGGTATCGCAGGATTTGTCGGAGCAACAATTCGATTCTGCGCATTTTAAATTATTAAAACAAACGCTTTTAATAAAGAATAACACTTACTATATGGGATAAACAAGTTTTTTTGGTCGGTAAAAAAGGTGGTGGTAAAAAATTGCTGTTAATAGCTGTTATAAGTAATCGGCTGCAAGATAATTGGGAGGAGGAATTAACAATATGTATCCGCAACAAGCTTTAATATAATGCGTGCATTTGTTTTAAAGCTGCAGATACGGCTAGCGACAGAAATTACCTTCGATTGGAATGGATTTATTACGTTGTAGTTGAGTTATTTGGATTAGTTGTTGCGAGGTGCTAAATGCCAAGAAAAAACGAGCGGTTCGCTTGTGTCGGCGGTTCGCTTGTGTGCTACGTTATATTAATAACCGCTTCGAAATATCTTTAAATAAATACGATATATTATATTATACCATTTCCGTATATACGAAAAAATTTAATAATTTAATCGAACGAATAAATTTTACTTTATTAAATAAAATTAAAGCTTTCCTAATTAAATTAAAATCATCCTAATACCTTTAAAATAAAGCTTTATTAACTGTTATATATATATATATAACCGTACGCCTTATAAAACATTAAATTATAAAATACCTTTTAAAATATATTATAACTATCAGCCTTATATAAATTATATATATACGTAAAGATATATAATGTGTTATAATACGAATAAATATAAACATAAACTAGATTTCTGTATTAATAAAAAGGTTATTATAAATTATAATATTTAAAATCACTATTATAAAATATAAGATGTAAATAACAAGCGTTTTATATAAGTACAAAACGTTAATATATTAAAAAATCATTTTATTAATAATAATAAGGCTAATAACAAGGCTATAACAAAAAAAAGCCGAAATAAGGGTTAAAGAAGGGTTATATTATACCTTAAAATTTCAATTTAATAAAGTTATCTAATATAAGGTAATTATATAAGTCCAAGCTTGAAAAACAAGGCTAAGCCAATATATAGAAATCATGCCACGATTAATTTTCACGATAAATATTATACCCAATATCTTTAAATACGATAACTTTTCAAATAGTTTTTTACGGTTTGGATAAATTACACATCTTAATCCCGTACCTTATTCCGATTCCAACTGATGGTTGCCGACAAACTTCGGCTCTGGTAAACCTTATACCCGCTAGCCACGGTTTAACAGAGTTTTTAAAAGTAAATAATAACTTTATACGGTAAACCTTAAAAATAAACTTTAAAAGCGTATAAAAAACTTTGCAAGCCTTCGCTACTTTTAAAGTAAATAATTCCAAATTTAATCGTTTTTATAACTTTTTAAGTTTCCGTTTATTAAAATAACAACCGAATATAATATATTACGTAATTCTTAATATATAATACCGGTCCTTTATAACGGAAAAGCTTACGTAAAAATTATTACGTTTACAATAATTAATCCCGATAAAAACACCGGATTTTCTAAGACCGTCAACGTTACTATTAACTTAAAAATATTTTTACAAAAAAACCAAATTCGGTTTTTTATTTTCGGATATTACATAAATTTCTAAAACAAAAATAACTGTCAGATATAGGGGATATCAGTTGCGTTGTTGTATTCCGCTAATTGCGCAGCTTTTTAGCGCGTGTATTGCTTTTGTGTAGCTTAGCAACGGAATAATTATCTTCTGATTAGAGCGTAACCTTCTGTAGTTAGGGTGCTTTGGCACTTTAATTAGCTGATATACCCCTTTAACGCCTTAAAGAATTCGGAGCGTTAATCGTTATACCTTTATTACTTTTTAAAGTCACAGTTTTCTATTTAACCTTTCTTCCGATAATTGTATTTTCCTAATTAGTTAATTCCTTATCAAAAATAACTTTTAAAGTTTTCTTTTATAGGTTTAAGGTTTTTGGAATAAGGTTTTAGTTAGTTCATTAATTAACATATCGCCTGTAAACATATAATCCATTTTAATTAAACGTTTTTTTGCTGCTTTTTGTAGTTAATAGTTGTATATATTTATATACCGTAGTTTTATCCGTAAAAAGGCGACGTCGGCGTTCATAAGCCGTATAGTTTGTTGATTGTCGTATTATATATTTAAAGATTTTATATTTAGGTTAATTTTTAGTTTTTTAATTAATTGAAAGGCAAATATAGCTTTTTTAGCAGCCTGCATAAGGGATAATAACTTCGTTTCGATTATAGAAGTAATTATTATATCTTGTTTATTCGTTCGTTATTTTATTATTTTTTTAAATAGCTTTATAACGTAAGTTTAGGAGTTTTTTTCGATCGATTGTATTGTTTACGAAAAAGGCGTCGTTTTAAGTATTTATTAAGTTTTTGCTATCGAATTGTAACGTTAACGTTTTGGTACCGATTAGGTATAGTATAACGCGATTAGCTGCTTTATAATGTACGTAGTTAAGGTTCTGGTTAAATCGGGTAAGTCTGGATATTGCAAAGTATATATTAAGTCGTATATAGATTATGACGTATAGGATGGAACCGATTTTTTTTTGGTATCTGTTGATAAATCTTGAATAAGCTAAATTAGGATTTGGCAATAACTTTTTGTTTGTTATTAGCGTTTTTAGGAAGTTATTTAGATTTCTTTTAGGAATTAGGTTAGTTAATTTGTTTATAAAATCGGATTGGGATTGTCAGACTTTTCTGTTAAGTTTGTTTTTAATTATTTTAATTTTAAGAAATTACTGAAAATCCTTATTTTTTATAAAGGCGTACCGTTTTTATATTTGCTAAATTAACCGATCGATAAAGGCTTGGTTTTTTTGTTATACGCGGCGATAATATCGTCGACGAAAAAAAAGAGAAGCATCTTTTAACGAATAAAGTAATAAGATTTATAAGAAACGGGGCTAAATCCCAAATCTTTAAGCGTGTTAGTAAAGTTTTTTTATTAAAATAACGGTAATTTTTTTAGGCCATATAAAGCCTTTTTGATTAGGAATATCCTGTTACGTTGGGGGTATCCTAGGGGCGTTTTTATGTATATTTCGTAGGGTAAATTTGCGTTGATAAAGGTGTTTATAGTATTATATTATTTAAGCTTTAGGTCGAACTTAGCCGTAATAGCTATTAAGGCTTTGAAGAATTTTCCAGCTAGGGTAGATACGTATATATCGCTATAAGTAGTAAGCTATTGATTATTTCGTATAACAAGACGTACCTTATATTTTTAAAGCCAGTTATATTTATTAAGCTTATAAACGTATACTTATATATATCTTAAAACCTGTTTTTTTTTAGTAACGGACTGATTAACGACTTTTTAAAACTGTATATTTCTGTAATTTTGTAAATAAGCCTTTTTAGCTTTTAAAAATAACTTCTTTAATGGATATGTACTTAGCTTTTTATGGCTTTTCAGTAATGGCGGTAGGTTTCGTTTGTGTACCCGGCTTTATAACTTAGGTAATACCTTTATTTTTAACTTTGTTTTTGGTATATTAAAGTTTTTCCGATTAAGGTAATGCAAGTTTTGGGTTATTTTTTTCCTTAAGTTTCCGTAGCTTACCAGCCGATTATCGATCGTATTAACAAAGTAAGTTAATCGTTTAGCGTTAAACGTAACATTTTATATTTTATAATTATACCGATAATTATTTTTTCGATACAGAATATACGGGGAATTTACGTTTACAACTTATAAGGTATTTTCGTTTTTTACCGTTACTTTAAGTTAAATAACGTAATAGGAATTTAAGGTTACTTTTATTTTTTCCGTCGGCGTAATAATTATAATAATTATTAAGGCGGATGCTAGCGGAAGTAACGGTTTAAAAGACGGTAATAGCTTAAATATAACTATCGTATAAAAGTAATTAATCCTTTGTGTATAGTTTAGTTTTGCCTTTTTCCGTACGTTTTCGAGGTTAGTATTATTTTGGAATTACTTTTTTTATTCAGCCGTTAATTAAATTGTTCTATTTAAGTTTTTATTTTTTTTGTATATATATATAAGATGGCCGTAGGCCTGATTAAGTACGTAGACCTGTCAGAATAAATTCTGTAGTTTGTTTTCGATAACGTGGAGGAAGTTATTTTTTAAGTTTTTGATATTACCTAAAAAGGTAACTTTTTCGTTAAATTATACGTTTCGAATGGTAATAATTTTATTCGTTAAAGGGTTCCAAATTTCGTAAATATTCGTTAATCGATAACCAACAAGGAAACTTATTTATGCTTTGGGATTTAACTTTTGGAACTTTTATTTTTTTATGGTAATAGACGTTATAACGTAAGTTATATAGCCGTAAGCTTGTAAATAAGCTTGTTAAGATTTATAATTAAGCATTTTAACGCTATTTTTGTACGTTAAGTAAATGTAATAAATTTTGTATAAGATTTGTTAAAAGAAAGCGTATTTAAAGGTACGGTTATATAAGTATATTGCAGCTTTAAAGATATATACGATTAAAAATGCAGGTAACTTAACATTATTTTATATAATAGTCGCTTTTTCCTTAATTATATCCTTTAAGCGCTTTATACCTCTATTTTAGGCCTGGGTATGTAGTATTAAAGGCTTAAGCTTAATGTTAAAAAAGCAATTAAAGGATATTTCGAAATAAGGAATTTTTTTAAAATTTCGTTATCGTATTTAATTATATATAGGAAAACCTTATTTTAATTTTTTAAAACGTTTAGCAAGTATCGGAACGTAATAATTAATATATTTTACTTTTAGTTTTTAAAGTAAATATTTTAAATAAAGCTTAAATATCTATCGGTAATAAATATAACGTATTTATAATTTTTAAAGATTTTTTTCGAAGTTAATAAAGTTAATAGCTATTTTTTATTTTAATCAGACAGTTTCCTCTTTGGGTTTACGGCATATTTGTTTTTTAATTTTCGCTTTGTTATCTATTTAGCATTCGACAGTTATAAAATTTTTTAGCCAGATTTTCTTAATATGGAATTGTAATTAAATAATTACTTTAATGCTTAAGTGGCGTAATCGGAAATATTACAAGGTACCGTTACCTGTACGTAATGGTTTTAACGTTCTTAAGTTAATATTTCGTTTATAGGTAACCAAAGTTATGTAAAATGTTATTACGTTAATATTTTCGATAACAAACTGATTAAATTTATTTATTAAAATAATTATAATTTAATTATATTTATTTCGAATATAATTATTAGTTCCTCGGTTATTTTACCAGAAACCTTTTTTTCGGAACTATCGAAATAATATCAAATTATAAGCAAATTTTTTGTAATAGGTTACGTTATATAAATGTAACGTTTTCGTACCGTTAAAGTTTTAAAATAATATACCAACCTTTCTATAACTTTTAATCGGAACGAAAATATTACCCGTATATACCCCGTTACTTAATATAATTAGCTTAAAGTTTAAAAACTTATTAAAAAAATTAAAAATATATATTGTAAATGTCAGCATTTGGTGCTTTCAGGTGTTGCAGGCTGGAAGGCTTTGTCGGTGTAGGGCTGCAGGATGCAGCCTGCAACATGCCTTGTTTACCGCTTCCCTTTTGACCGCCTAATTATGTACTTAAGAGCGATTGCCACGGATTAGATTTGTCTATCAGAACATTTAGAAAACTATCGCATATAAGTTACGCCAGCTTATTACATTTAATTACTGTGATTGCTGATATAGTAGCATTTTTTGGTTGATTATTAATTTTAGTACGTTATATAAAGTGGTTATTTGCAGTCTGACAGTTAAGTTAACAAGAGAACAGAAGATTTAAGAGTTACTTAGCTAACGATTTAAGAGAAAGTTTAGCAGTTTAGCAGTTGACGATATCGAGCAAAAGAAAGAACCGCGGGAAGCTTCCTGTTGAGAGCGCCTTATCCGATAATAGCTTCGTTTTCCAGGAGGGCCGGAAGCATGCAAGCGATAGAAGCCCTTCCTTATTTCCTTCTTTATAACCTGTACCTTTTGATAATTAGGATGTATCCCAAGTAGAAAAGTTTTACAGTAAGGGAGAAGAGGAAGTGGAAGAAAAGGTTTTAGTACCTTAGCAGCAGCCGGGATTACGATTTAAAACCCTTATTTAAAGATAGCAGCCCGAAGATGATTTGAATAAGTTTTATTACTTCCTGGGTACCAAGATAAGTGGCATTAGAGAAAACGTTAAGGCACAAGAAAACAGCTATTAACAGGTCTAGGAAGAGGTTAGAGAGCTAAAGCTCCAGAACCAAAAGACCATTGAGATAATGGAACGACTGAGCGAAATGGTGATACAGTTTTTGGATAAGTTAGATCTAAAGGAGCCGAAGTTGCTAAGGGCGAATGCATAACCTAGTGTACAACCTAGTGCATAACCCAAGAAGTTAGAGAGCGCTAAGTTTGAAGTTAAGGCGAGTGGCCTTAAGGAAGTCCATATTGCAGTTGAAAGTGATGTAGAAGAAATTAACTTATTTAGGGAAGGCGAAGTAAGGCCTAGAAAATGGTTTATAAAGAAGCTTGATTTTCCGAAGAGAAAGAAAAGCGAGAAGTTACCTAACGGAAAAAGTGTGGCGCGTAATGAACTTGATGATTTAGATAGTTTCTTTTTTTTCTTTTTAGTAAATTTATTTATAATTTCTTTTCCGAAGTATAAAAGGAGTTATAGCAATTTTTCCAGTAGTTTTTCTAGTAGTTTAAATAACTTTAACGTAGGTGTACGTTTAAAGGAAAAGAAGTTTAGTAATAAGAAAAATTCGAAGTTCCGTTGGAAACGATTCGATTTTATTTTCGATAAAGAGAATTACCTGTTAGGTTAAGTTAATTGGGAGTTTTGGAATAACGTTTTAAGTTTTGCGTTTAAAGAGATTAGTTATAAAGACGGTATAAAGTTAAAGTAATTGGATTAACTATGTTTAGCTAAAGTTATTACTAAGATTTGCAAAAGGGCGTTTTTAAAGTTAATTATAGGTATTAAAAAAGGTACGAAGATGTTAAGGATTTTGCGGAAAACTTACGTTGCTATAGGTAAAACTAGGCAGAGGTTCTTTTAGAAAAAACTTAGCAAGATTATTTACGACGGTAAAAATCCAGTATAATTTATTATTAAGTTTCAGAAGTTTTTACGGGAAGTTAGGGACTGCGAAATGAAGCTTTATAACGAGGAATATATTATTATGTTTTTTACTGTTGTAAAAAATAAAGCTGGCAGTTAGTGTAAGATTATGTAATTAGTACTGCGGCAAACGGATTATTTTTTTTAGCAACTGATCGACGATTTTAATAGCAAGTTTTATAAGCGTTCCAGCAAAAAGAAAAACGATAAGAAGTTTAATAACGCTTAAAAGGGTAAAAAAGGCAATAAGGATTTCCGAGATAACAAACCTGTATGGAACAAAAACGGTAAGCCATTTTGCTTTAATTGTGGAAAGTACGGATACCTAGCTAAGAACTGCCTTGAGCCATAAAAGGAAAAGAAAGGAAAAAAAGAAAAAAGAGATTAAAATAGTAACTAACGTCAGGGTAATAACAACAGCAACAACAGCTTTCGCAATACCCGTAGAAATGGTGGACAGAACGAGGAGTAGTTTATTCCAAAAAGCTTGAAAAACCTGTATCGGTCTAGCAGAAAAACGTTTAGCGTTTACGTTAACGAATAACAGCTGCAAGAACTTATACAGTGGTACGACGAGATAATTCAAAAGGAAACTCCAGGAGTTACAGTGGCTGAAAGCCTTGAAAATATAGCAATTAAGTGCCCTGGAGCAGTAATTATAATGGACGAAAGCCCTGAAGCAGGGGTAGCTACAGCAATTAAACGCGTTAAAGTTATAACGCTTAAAACCCTTAAAACAGTTGTTGTAAGAAACGCTATGGTGTTTTTATGCGTTTATTCCTTTATAAAAAACGATAAAAACAAATTACTTTGGGACTTAGAAGTTAACGTTAATATTACTAACAATATTAAAGATTTCGAACATAATAACGTTTTGGATATCAAATTTAAAAGAATACAGATTTTAACAAGGGGTGGCCCAGTAGTTGCTACCTTTGTCGAGATAGTGAAATAGCCCTTAAGGGGCTTACGTAAAGAAAAAAACGAAATTACGGTAAAATATACTTTATGTATTAATACGTTTCCTTTAAAGGTGTTTTCTAAAAAGATGTATTACAAAAGAAGGGGTTACCTGAATAAAAACACCTTAATGAACCCTAATGGGTTACAGCTAATAACGATTAACGTTATTCGGAAAGGTTTTTTCCTGTAGCTTTATGGGAAGCCAGAGCTTTTCGTTAGGGCTTTAGAGCTAGGGAATGACGATTAATAGGGATACGGGCTAGGGGAGGTATTCGGTAAGGATAACCTGAAAAAAGTTTTTTAAGGTGCTTTTAAAAACGGAAAGATTTTCATAATTGAAGAAATTATAAAGAAAATTATCTTTTGGTACCGCTGCCTTTGCTATTCCAGTATTAAACAACTAATTTGAACTATTAAAAGGTTTACGGGGATAGATCTAGATTTTAAGGAAATAAAGGAATTTCTTTATATAGTTTGTAACGAAAGTAAGATATGGAAAATCCTTTTTATAAACCCCTAAAGGAAAGTAACGTTTGTTAAAGAAATTATTTGGTATAATATGGGGTTTGTTAAATCTGTTAGTATCGAAAATAACGGTTATTTCGGTTTTATTATAAAGGATTTTTTGCGTTATAGGGAATATTATTCGTTTAAACCAAGAACGAAATATAGGAAAGCTTATGTAGGTATATTACCCGTATTTCCAGGCGTTTAAAGGTTTTTTTTCCAGAAGGTAAAAAAAAGACGGTATAGATTTTACGTTTTAACGGCGGTAAGGAATTCGGCATAACAATTATTAAAAAGTTCTGCGTAATGGAAGGCATTAAGCTGGTAATTTTTAGCTTTTATAACCAGTATTAAAACGGTATAGCGGAAAAAGGTATTTAATTTTTCCAAAACGAAGCTTACGTAACGTTTACGTAGATAAAAATACTTACTTGCTTTTGAGATTTTATTATAAAAGCTATAACGCATACGATTAATAAAACTGGATAGTTTATAATAAAAAATATAACGCCGATCGAGTGCTTTAAAAAAATATTCGACCTTAATTTTAAAGGATCCTATAAGCCTAATAATAGCTATTTCCGAATTCTCGGTAGCAGGTGTATTGTACTGATCGATAAAAATTACAGAACTAGGTTAGAAAAGTTAGCAACCTGTAAAGTAAAGGGTATGTTATTAGGCTATTAAGGTATTTATAATTACAAGATGTAACTGTTAAAAAACGGCAAAATGCTTATTATACTATACGTTACAGTTTACAAGGATTTGGAAAAATTAAGGCAGCCCTTTAACCTTAAGGATATTATCCGATTATTTTCATAACCTGTACAAAAACGTCTGAAATACCGTTAGAAACAGAAAAGCGTTGGAGTAAAAAACAAAAACGATAACGTTATTTCGGAAGATGATGAAAACCAAGAGATTAAAGAGGTTAAGCGCAAAAAAGGGCGTCCTAAAAAGACGGTTCCAAAGCTGTATGTCCTGGAAGCCCCGGACGAAACCCTGGAATTAATACGCGAACTAAAGCTAGCTTTAACCTAAAAGGGCGATTGCAACCTGGATTACGACCCAGAAGGGCTCCAGAGCTTCCTACTGCTAAGTAACGACGACGACTTTGTTGGAAACTATAGATATGTTACAGTAAACGACGGCTTATTACTGAAAGAAACTATGGAAAACCCAGAACGAAAAATATGGTTTAAAGTAATTTTTATTGAAATTAAAGAAAACCTTTCGCGTGGAATTTTTAAGTTTATATTCCCAAATTCAGATAAGGCCTATAGGCACTTAATTAACGTAAAATGGATGCTGAGAAAGAAATATACGTTTATAGGAAAGCTGGATAAATATAAGGCCCGTATTTGCGTTAAAGGCTTTACTTAACGGAAGGGTATCGATTATAACGAGATAACTGCGAGTACCGCAAAAGCTGTATATTAAAGAATTCTAATAGTTTTTGTCACCTATTTAGAATAGCACATTATATAAATCGATTTATTGCAGCGTATTTAAATAGGAACCTAAAGGAAGATATTTATATGAAACAATTTATTATATTTAAAAAATATTTCGAGGTATATCCGGAAAATAAGGAAAAATACGGGTATTCCATTAAAATAATTATTAAGCTAATAAACCTCTTGTACGGCCTGAAGCAAGCCGGAGTTACCTGGCAGAAAAAAGTTAGGAAGTTATTTGCAAAGCTGGGCTTTTTGCTGTTAATTTCGGATGACGTAATTTATTATAACGTAGAAACAGGGGACGTTATTTCGTTATATATAAATAACTTCCTCTTTTCGGGGCTGGCAGGGAACGTCTGGAGGGTGCCGCGAAGAAGCTCGCCGAGGACGTACCCGTTAAGGACTTGGGTGACGCAGATTGGTATCTAGGCGTACGGCTTGTCCATTTCTTACCAACTGGAAATATCAAGCTGGATTAATAGCAGTATATCGAAAAGTTACTAAAGTTAGTCGGCCTGGATAAGATACGAAAAAAGCCCACCTTATTTGCTAAAAATTACTTAAAACATACTGTGAAACATAACGGCGTAATTAATAAAGAAAATACTTTCGAATATGTAAGTTTAATAAGGAAATTTAACTTCTTTAGTTATATTACCAGACCTAATATAACCTTTATAACGTCGACTTGGGCTAAATTTATAAGGAACCCTTTTCCAAGATATTAAGAATATATCAAAAAACTGCTACGTTACCTGAACGGTACAGCAAACCTATCGTTTCGGTACCGGAAGCTGGAATAAGGCCACCTATATTTACAGTATAACGACTTAGGATTATTCGGAGCAATAAATACAAGCTTTACGGATAATCAAAAATCAACTAAATCCATTATAAGATATATATTTTTTATAACTAGAACACCCGTATTATAACTTTCGAAATTACAGGGTATTATTACAAGGTATACTATAAAAACAGAGTACGTTAAAGCCAGTATAGCTATTATGGAGGTAGCAGGGATTAGGAATTTCCTAATAAAACTAAAGCTTATACCTAAAGGCCCTATTCCTATTCTGGAAAATAATACAAAGGCACTTAAGTAGATAACAAAGACCTAGATGTTACGAAAAAAACGTCACATCCGCGTTAAATATTATTACGTACGGCAGGAGGTTCAGATAAAAAACATCAGTTTTCAGTACGTAAAAAGCAAGGATAACCCAACTAATAGACTTACGAAACCACTTAACAGAACGGATTTCGAAAGGTTTATACGGAACTTAGGACTCGAAAAAATACAGGATAAATAGGTACAGGTTAAAATCCTATACAGATTGATTGTTTTAAATTTGTTTTCGGACTTCCCAGCCTTAAATACCTAACGCAAAAAGGGGTGTCGGCATTTGGTGCTTTCAGGTGTTACAGGCTGGAAGGTTTTGTCGGTGTAGGGCTGCAGGATGCAGCCTGCGACATGCCTTATCTACCGCTTCCCTTTTGACCGCCCAATCATGTACTTAAGAACGATTGCCACGGACTAGATTTGTCCATCAGAACACTTAGAAAACCATCGTATACAAGTTACGCCAGCTTACTGCATTTGATCACTGTGACTGCTGACAGTAAACCTTAAATCCAAAATGGACGAATTCTTTAAAAGGTAAAACGAAACGTTTATAATAACCTATTAATTAATAATTAGGAAACATGCTAAAATTCGCCTTATTTCTTTTAGGAATTAATCTGTTTTTTAGGTAGTTATTTTATTTATGGAATTAAATATACGGTTAATTCTTTTCTTTAAAAACTAATTAAAAGTAATTCGATTTTTAACTAATAATACTATTAGGCCCGTAAATTAAAAATTTACTAGAGCTTTTTAAAGAAGGCATAAAAACATTAAGGTAACTTATAGGTAATACTAAAGTACGTTTTATAATAAATGCCTTATACGTCCAATTTCTTACGCTTTCGTTTATTGAAGTTTCGGTCCGTATGGGAATTTTTACGGTTACTTCGTTTCGAGTCTAAAGGCCTGCTTTTCGGTTTGTTATTTTCTTAATTAGGACTTTTTTAATTAAAGGAATTTATAGGGGTCTTTTAGAACGTCGGGAACGTTATTTTGATGTTTTGTAATATAAACGGTAAATAAGTTATAGCTCAGTAATCCAGAAAGTTAACAGCCACTTTTTGGTAACTAATCGTATTGTTTTTAATTTTAGTTTTCCGTACTATTTAAAAGATGGTTATCCAATTTTCTATAAAAGGAGCTACAGTTATATATAAACCGTTAACTTATATAACTATTAATTTCGTTTCTAAAACTTCGTATCGCTGTCTCTAAACCATTATCTTTTGCTATTTTACGACTTATTCGTTTAGCTTTTTGCTTAATTTCGAGGTTTACTTTAGTTTTTTTCGGTATTTTCGTCAAGTATTAATTAGGAACCTATCGTCGTATACCTTGCCGGATTTAACCAGCGTAACGTATTATTCCCGTAAATTCTTTTCTGAAAAAAGGCTTGTTTCCTTAATCGTTAAAAATACCGTTTCCAGGACTTAATTTGTAAGAATATTTATATTTTTCCGGAATATATCGTATTTCCGATTTATATAAGTAATTTCGGTAAAGTTCGAATTATAGATTTGTCGGTTTTCGGTCGTTATCTCAAAAGTATTTGTTAGGTAACCCGTATAATCGATTTTTTCGATAATTCTTTCTAAAAATAAAAATAAAATTACTAAGATATTGGTCTGCATTATATAACGAATTCGTTTTTTCGGATAAAAGGTTATATCGGGTTTCGTAAGTTTGGTAAATTACTAAAGCTTTTAATTAGGATTAATATAATCCCAAAAATCAAAAACGCGTGCTTTAAATTGGAATTTGCTTTTAAAGCGGTCCTAATCTTTAAATCCCTTATAAGCAAAGGAAGTTGACTGTACGGTTATTATTATTGTTATTGAAATATATGGAAATAATTATTACTAAAATACAACCTATATTATTTTAGCAATAGCTGATTAATTAATAAATTACTCGAATTGAACGAATGAAACTTTTAATTATCAGATATAGAGGATGTTAGTTGCGTTGTTGTATTCCGTTAATTGCGCAGCTTTTCAGCGTGCGTACTGCTTTTATATAGCCTAGCAACGGAATAATTATCTTCCGATCAGAGCGTAACCTTCTGTAGCTAGGGTGCTTTGGCACCCTAGCTAGCTGACAATAACCAATTTTTCGAATAGTTTATATAGCGCAATCTTACTTCAGTAAAAGTACTGCTAGTAAAATTATAAACGGATAATAATAACGGATTAGAAAATTCCAAAATGCAGTTATTAAAATAATGTACGTTAAAGCAATATAAACGGTAGTTTGTTAGGTTGCATAAAATAATAAAGGGCTTCCAAAATTTGGATAAGAATCGATATAGATAAAAGTTTATTCGGAACTAGATAATTTACGAAATGGAAAAGGGTTAATAAAGCTAGAAGTTAAGATAGCAATCTATTATTTTATTCAAATATATATACGGTTACGTTTTTTCGAAAAAAAGTAATCGTAAGTATTTATAAGTTTTTAATATTACTTATTAGATATCCATAAATAATGCCAAGAATCTATTAATACCCGCAAGTAATTTTAACTTATGCCAAGAACCTATGGGTTACCTATGGGTCCTTAGCAGGACGTACGGATATTCGTAGGTCCGTAGGTAATTTCCGGTAAATGGTTCCTTCCTTATCCTAGTTTAGATTTAAAGAGACCCTGGCCCTTTATATTTTTATATTCACCTACATAACCTTTTTTGGGCGCAAGAACTACTAACAATGTGGCTATATTAGTTATTTATAAACGCATTATGCTGGTAGCGGCTTTAATCGGTCCTTGTACGATATTGTATAACTATACAATCCCTAAGCTGTCGACCTCGTTCTTAGTTGCAATAATAATCGAGGTTTTAAGCGGGTTATCAACAAAATAATACCGATTTAATTCCAGAATCTGCTTTTAAAAAGTTAATATATATTGGTCTAGAACATCTTTATAAGCTAGATAAATAGTATTATATATAAAATCCTTCCAACGCTAGACAGTATTAAGGTATATAAGGTTTAGCAAAACCTTATCGAAAATGCCACTACTAAACTTTGTGTTACTATAGGGCTTTCCATTCCAGCGGTTAATAATAGCAGGGTTCGATCTTTAAAGTATCTTAAAAAGGGTGTTATCAGACTAGGTTCCCGTTAATACTATAAGGTTTGCTATAATTTCTATCTGGTTACGTGGATAAGTTTTAAGTAAAGGCAAAATAAGTATGGAGACATATATTGAGAATTTAGGGATAATGTTCAGTTATTAATTTAGATCAACAAAATATCTTATATGGTAATAATTTATTATAGAACTGTTCGCGTTATTTCGGAACGGGACTTAGGAAAAAAAGCTGTAAATAATTAAAAACTGCTATAAGTAATTAATTCTAGGATAATCTAGTCGAAATAAATAAGACGATCGGTTGTAATCAAGTTTTTATAGCTGTATCCTTAAGTGGTCGAACATTAATTTACATCGTTGCCCGAAGTTAAGATACTATTAATGAAGTCAGTCATGGAATAAAATCGGAACTTGTTTGGTTGGCCATTATGCATAGCTTATTTAGTCTCCTAATGTGACTAAAATTATATAACTACAGTATTAGTCTTAGTCCGACTAATACTAAAGACTAATCTTACAACCCTGGTGGCAAGTAACTAGCGAAAGAACCATGCCTAAGAATGGTGATGACGACCGAAACCTGGGGATATGGCAATCGATCTTATGGTCATCGCTCACCATTATTCAAAACAATATAACTTGCAAGCAGCAACAGAAACCGCTCACCCATCCAACATATTTTGATACCACGTTCAACTTTTATCTTGTAACAAGCACTTTATCCACACTCATTGTCAAAGCCCAACAACATGTCCTTCTCGCCCCGTAACACTTTTCTCAGAAACACACGACCCCCAGCGGAGAGGCCAATCGACAACAGGTGTTCCAGCTGGCCAGCGATAAGCTGACACAGCCCGGAGACTAGTACCTGCTCAAGTGCGATGTTCCATTTCCAGACTCAGTTGGGCTTTCGAATATCTTCAGCTCGTGGATGCCCTCATGTTCTCATCTCTATCAATTCTAGTGATCAGTGATGAGTTGTCTGTAGGTATCCCTCGGTCCCTCGGGCTAGCACTCAGGAGTCGGCTGGCATATATGAAAGATGAAATTCCATTCCCCGCCACTTGGAAACTCGAACCGTGAGGCTGTCAATACTTCCATCTGGAGACTTCCGTGAGAAACTTGGTGCAAACATCCGCGGTTACTCCCATCCGCCCAGCATGTGGGCAGTCGTCCATCCACGACATGGAAGAAGGGCTGGCGCAGTCTGGCAGAACATCGTCTCAGTGTTTTAACATCTGCTGAAATCAGCTAGGTAGGTACACTTGTGTGGTATGGCTGGGGACTGTCAAACTTTTTCTAACTGGGACGCGAGTAAGCTCTCGCTTTTGCTGGATCTTGGCTTGTGGAGCTGCTCAGAGCCTTTTGGACATCTACAGATACACTTGCAGGGACAACAGACCATTTTGCTGCCATTCAAGTAAGCTTCCTTATGCCAGTCCCCCAATACGACGATATTGCGACTAGCGGGTGTATCGTCCCTCCTTCTACCTAGATAGTTGGCACCGATATCTCCCCGATATTCCTTCGAGACGTTGACAGCAAGTGCCCGATGAAAACCACGCCTATGCCTTGGTCTCTCCGCAGCTTCCGGAGGTGCTCCCATTATCATCCACCTTGTTGCTGTTGTACACACTGAGGCTCAATTTGGCGAACTGACTGGAGTTCCTGATCTTTCTGCCAAATTTGATGAAAACAATGGGTGCTGCGCAAAATAGCGTAGCAACAGCAGCGAGGACAGAGCTAGCAATGTTATAACCCAGGTTAACATACATCTGTCGAGTGAATGGGACAATAATAGCGCAAGTCGAGGCTCTGGCTAGAATCAGACCGGCAAATCCCGAGGCGGCGTAAATGGTGTAGCTATCGGCGAGATACCCGGTAAGGGTGTAGACGTTCTCGTTGAGAGCAAAGCCAACGAAGAATTGCGCTACCATTGGGACGATCCAATGAACCTGTGTCTTAGGAGGGATAGTCCAAGCGAACACCCAGAGCCCTGGCTTGGTCAATCATTGCATTGTGGTGAAGCGGTCGACTGGTGGATAGTAGTTCAAGGCTCACCTCCAGCCAGACAAGGCGCAGCAATCGCAAATCCAGTCAGCTTATCTTCTGGCTCGACGACCTTCCTCTGCGAAGTGATCTTTGCCAGCTTGTTGTGGTCGTAAAAACGCGTGAACGTGCTTGCCATACAACCAAGCAGAATGGGAATGAATGCGAGGGATGCTGTTGCAGTCGACCATCCATATGCTTCGAAAACCAGCAGTAGTGATTCTGCCTGAAGATAGAACAAGGCACAGGTGACCGAGCCCATGAAAGCCACAATGAGGATTATGGGCTCAGTGAGAAGCAGTCGTAGCGGCCGGGAAAGGGTGACTGTGAAAAGAGTCTTGACATCCGGGACGGAGTCGGGATTCAGTGTTTTGATCTCTCTGTCCGGTACCAACATGCGTAGAGAGGCCACTTCCCGCTCGAGTATCTTGCTCGGCCGGGTCTCCTTGAGAAAGAGGCAAAATATAAGGAGAATCCCGAGTCCGATGGCAGCCATCCAGAATACCCATCGCCTATTTCCTACGTTAGAAACACAGATCTGTGTATGTGGGACAAAATTGCAGCAAACTCACCAACCAAGATTGAGAGTGACATAAGAACTGTAGATAGGCCCGACACACACTGCCGCGTTACCCACTACAGCCCAAACAAAGATCATCCACACTCGGGATCGCACATTATACATATCCTCCATGCTTCCTGCAACAACAATGGTGGGGATTGCGGATGCCAGCCCAGACAAAAACCTTGCAATAATGATGGCTGGAAGAGAATGAACCGCCGCAGTGATGATGCTGAAGATCGTGTAAACGAAAGTAGAAACAATGTACAGAGTCTTGCGTCCAAAGACCTCAGAGTAGGGGGGGAAGAAGATGCCACCAATGCCTTGGCCAATGAGGTACATTGATGTCAAGCAGAAAATGGAAAGACTGAGGCTGACGCCAAAGTCGTTCTGCATCTCCTGCGCTGCGGATGTTCCAGCTGTACCGACAGCACTCGTGATGAACTCCAAGAGCAGAATGATGATGGTGCCGTACGCTTTCAAGGAACTGGACCAGTTTCGTGGATGTTTGGGATTGTCATTTCTCCAGCGGACAAATCCATCCTCATTCAAAACCAGGCCGCAATCTTGGAGATGATTTTCAAATTCGTCACTTGGTGTTGAAGGAGACGGCTCCATGGTGCCAAAGAACAATAGTCAGTAAGTTAAGTACCCCCAAAAGCCCGCCACAATATGCAAGAGAGGACCACAGCAGGCAGGGCTTTAAATAGTAATACCTAGTCTTCCACAAGCAACAAAAGAGTTGGCCCCCCCCCCTCCCCCCCGCAGAAGATAGGGCGTTCCACAGCCGTATTTCACACACCTTTTTCCATAGGGGGATTCCGCAGGCGGGAGGCACTGTAGGAGTATTTTCTCCACTGATCCCATAAGGATTTTGTTGGAAACTTTCACGCTCTGATAACTTAGGTAAAAATAAGCCTAATACGTTACGTAAAATAAGCCCAATACGTTGTCATATCTCGCCTGCAGGCTGGGTCTCGGTCGACAGCACGAGGTGCATGTTAAGGCTTGTTGCGCCATCCGGACAACTTGAAAAAGGAAGGCTATGGGTCGAAGTGGAGGTAAGTAGCTATCTAGATAGCCTCGAAACTCCACGTTATTTTGCAGTAACAAAATTTCAGGGTCTACAGGTCTGTAATCAATTCCAGGCCGTATCAGATGGCGGCCAGTACCACGTGCCTTCAGTCCGTCCCAGACTGGATTATTATCTCTCGGACTCAGCGCAAGTTCTCTTTGTACAGTACAACATGCAAAAGATGCAATACGTATTAGAGGAAAAGGGTAAGTAAAGGGTAATGCAGGTCTGTGTACTCCCCTGGGGGGTAAGGGCGGACCCACGACCTACCGTATCTAGATCCGCACTCCGTACACCTTCCCGGGGTAATAAAGGTCAGTAGGCCGCGTACCATTACATTGAGCCCCAGTTGACCCACATAACACAAGGGACCTGTTTTTTCTTAGCAAAGTTAGGGTGACTTTATTCCTCCCCAACTAACTGTATCAGGGACACCCTAGTATTACCCACACCCTGACTAAAATCACACCCAAACTATACCTAAATCGGTTAGTTACTGTTTACGCCGGAGTAGCCCGAAGATGTTTACTTTACTGCCCGATTGGGAAGATTATTTGTTATGGTATAAAGCTAACCGTAGCGCGTTAGGGACTTATCGCGAAAAATATCATGGAATTAAATGATTTCTAACTTTCCTTTTTTTCCCTTTTCACTTTAACCTTTAGTTATTACCATGGATTTGCTTTATCCTTTTTAAGTTACGTATTACTTTCGCGTTTTTAATAATATTAAGATTTAACAGCTGCGTTTAAATAGTTTTATTTTTAATTAGAAGATTTTATTATTATTAAATTAATATCATAAACTATTCCCTTTCGTTAGTAACGTTTAAACCTGTTACGATGGAAACATTAAGAATAAGCCTATTATATAGTAGCCTTTTATATAGCAAAAATATCGTTACAAGTTTTTTAAAAGCTAGAAAACTAAAAGTAATAAAAAGCGGCAAAAAACGGCTACGAATATCCTTATATGCAAAACTTCGTTAATCGTTAAGTTCCGTTTTAAGGTAATAAAAAACGTTATTGTTTTAAACGTTGCGATAATAAATAATTAATTTTCGACTTATTTTTGATAATTTTTACTAACCTTTCTTATTTAAATTTAGGTAAATCTATATCTTAAAAAAGGTTATACCTATTACTTAACCCAGTGCAACGTCGAAAAAGTTAACGATTCGATTATTAACGCTTTTAAGCAATATATTCAACATAGTTACAACTATAACCTAGAATTTGTTATATGTTAATAAAAAAATAACCGTATTTCTTACGATATAACAAGGAAAGTTAAGTTACTAAAAAAGATTACATACCCGCTGCTTAACAATTAAAACAACGTTATTACGGCTGCTAAAACTGATTATTTCATACGATTAAGTAATTAAGGAAAGCAACTTAATAACGTTTTTTAATACTGTTTCGATTACGATATTTTCGCTTAAAAGATATTAGCCGTTTACGATAAACCTTCTTATAAGAAAATACGTACGTATATTACTAACGGCTTGGTATTTATTTACAAAAAAATAACTTTTTCGTTTGTTATTAATAGTTTCGTAATATTGATAGATTTAATATACGGAACGAATCGGCTAAATTGGTATTTATTTACCTTTTTAATACGTAATAATTACGAAAGTTAACGTTTTAAAGGTTATTTCCTTTCGTAAACTTATTACGTACTTATTATAAAAACGTATTTAATTACCGTAAAGGAATTTGTGCTTTTTTCAGTTTAACGTATATAATTAACGATAATTTAATAGCTGAATAAAGAGGACTTCGCAGTTTTTTAGCTTTAAAAACAGGAACCCGAAGTTTATTATGTCAAAAATACTGGAAAAATGTTATTTGGAAATACTTTTTAAGGAAGCTATTACGTATTATTCGCAAATACGTAAAAAAAGCCATATATTTTACGGTAGATAAAAATAATTATAAAGTATTATGCAACAAAGTAAGTGGATAATTTTTTTATATATAATTATTCGGTCGTATATAACTACTTTAATGTTTTAAAAATATATGTTTTCCGTTTTAACTGTTTTTATAAGTTATTAACTTTATTTTACAGGAATTACGATGCAAAAAACCCGTACTTATTTCGTTAGCAAATTAAATAATAAGTACGAACGTTAGATAACTGTTACGACTTCAAGACCGGAAGGGAGACCCAAACGTGTGGGCCCAAACGGGTAAACCTCGGTTCGACTGAATGGTCTTTGTTGTGTTAACAGAGACCATCCAGAAACATTTAAGAGACCTTAAGGAGATATTACGGAGACTTAGGAAAGATAGAAAGGATATATATGGGCCAGTTTCTTATATAGATAACCTCTGAATAAGTTTCGTTCCTTAATTATTAATTTAAGCCCTTAATTAAAGGCAACTGTACCGTTTTCTAATTAAGGGAAAAGTACCTTAAATTTTTTTAACGAACATATTAAATTATTTTTCGCCATATTGTTATTTATAAATCAAAACCCTTTTCGGATATTGCTTATATTTCCAAATGGATGTATAACAGGTTTGTTACATTTTGATAGCTTTTTGATTAATAGTCGACGAATAATTTAAAACCCAGTTAAATATAAGCTTTCCTAAACTTAATAAAAACGATATTACAGAACGACGTTCAGAAAATAAACAATATATTTAATTCCCGTTACTAGCCAGTAAAGGATTAATAACCAGAATTAATAACTTACCCCTTATTAAAAAAATGCTTTAATTTATCGATAACATAGCGCCTTTTACGACTCGAATCCAAACCGGCTTTTTTTCCTTTTAATAATAACCTGCCCCAGCCCTTAAAGAAATTATTGAGGTATAAAGCGATTTAGAGAAAGAAGAAAATTATGAAAAAAAAAGCCCGTAACCGAAAAGCCAGAACTTAAAAGTAAGGAAAAAAAACGGACAACAGACGAAAAACTGGATCTTTTGGCGACAGAGATCCAGGCCTTAAAAAAGGAAAATGCCAGATTTGCTCGAAAAAAAAGAAAAAGTGCTTGATTAACTCGAAAGGAAAAAAAGAAGGCTTCCGTACCACCTTTATTTGCCCTTAACCCTTATTGCGAAACTACTATTCCATTTCCTGGATATCATGGAATACTAGAAATTAAAGGCTATAAACCTACCGCTTTTAAACTTTATAACGGATTTATAAATATAAAAAGATTCCTAATCCAGGCCCGGATTTATTTTAAGTTTTACCAGAACTTTCTGGTAAAGGATTACCAGAAAGTACTGGCTATTTCTTAAGCATTCGTAGGAAAAGTTCTTTCTTAATTTAAGCCAATCCTGAAAAATTATTTGAAAAATTATCCCAGAAACTTATCGGACGTTACAAATCACATTTTTAGCAATTATAAGCACTTTGAAAATAAAATATAAGCTTTATTCGGAAATACCGATAAAAAATAACATACGATAAAATAACTATATTTATTACGACAGACCAAATTAATAACAAAATATACAACCGAGTTTAATCGCTTAGCCGTTATTTTGTAATTACCAGCAAGCGCATTATTTTACCCATATTACGACAGCCTAAAGCCTTAAGTTAAAAACGAAATATATAAAGTATACAAAATAAAATCTTTTAAGGAATACATAAATTAGGTTATCATTGCCGATCGACGCACCTTTAACAGGTACCTCGAAAAGAAAAAATTTAACAAACGAAAGGACGAAAAAAGTTCGAATAACCGAACTTAAAAAAAAAAGGACAAACCTTGAAAAAAAGCCAGCTTAACTTCGAAAAATTCCAAAATAAATAAATCTAATATAAAGTATTTTAACTGTAGCAAAAAAAGCTATTATAAGAACGAATATCGTTCTCCAGCCAAAAGAGATACCAAGAAAGAAGGAATTCCTTAACCTTAAAGGAAATCCCAAGGAAAATTTCAAAAAAAAGTACAAATAGCAGAATATGAATTAAATAGCGAAAAGGAAAAGGAAAAAAAAAATCAGCACCGTTTCCTTTTAGCAAGAATTTATTATTGCCATAATAAGCCAGGTTTAAAACGGCAACCTAAAATACGAACGTTGCCTAACCTGCCAGAATTGGATTACCAAAGCCTGCAAGTATTATCCCGGATAAATAACTTCCAAAATAACTATAAAATTAAAATATGTCTGTTATTTGGATAAGCAGAAATGCAAGATTTACGATAAAAACGGTTAGTTACGATTAGACTTTAGTAATTATGGATAGTTATTTCCCGAACTTTGTAAGTTCCCCGAATATACGGTATACCTAAAGCCAGATAACATTAAAATATAACAAACAAATAATTACTATTTTTTTAATTTTTTTGTTTGTTACGATTATAGTTATTTGACTTATTTGCGAGCTAAAAAAAAATAACGATTATTGGCCAGGTTAGGACGAAAAGGCACTTATTAAGCTAAATGATAAATATAGATACATTAAGATTTCCTAATAATAAGAATATCCTAAGTTTTGTTACTTATACCCGGAATCAGAATAAAACCAGAGGGCCATAATATAAGGATGCATATGTTATTTACCTATATTATATATGATACATGAAACCTTGGTAACAGGACTGGACCTACGAAAAGATACAGTCCAACCAAGTTTCCCTTCGCCTAAAGAAAAAGAACCAACCTAAGTCCATATAATACCAAAACCTTAATGTTAATATGGCAAACGAATTTGGTTTAAGTGCATAAACGATTATTGTTCCAAGCACGTAATTAAAAAGGCCAAAAAATGGAAACGTTCCTAACCTTATCAATTAAAAAACTTCAAAAACTTTCGATATTAAAGTACCGAAAAACCCGCCGGTATAAAACCTTATGCGAAGCAAAAACAGAACTTAAGAGTTAAATCGAGATTTCCCTACATTATGGAAACAAAACATTTAAGGCTATAATTAACTTAAAAGCAAAAAGAAACTTTATTTTACCAGTTATAGCAGAAAAATACCAAATCTTTTGGAAGTACAAACTACAGTTTTACAAATTACATACCGTCGATGGAAGCCTATTTACTTACGAAAACGGTTAAATTCTTAAAAAAACAAAGGAACTTTTAATTGAAATATAAAGATATTTAAAAAGGATTATCTTTAATATAGCTAATATTTCAGAACACGACATTATCTTGGAAATGCCATAGCTTCGTTTTAATAATCCACGTATTAATTGGAAGAAGTAAATATTTTCCTAAAAAAATAAAGAAAATTAAAAGGTTTATTATATTATCAAGGAAGTACAAATTCCAGATCAAAAAATTACAATACCTTAGAAATATAAACGATTTAAAAAGTTATTTAAGGATAAAAAGGATTACGAATTACCCCCTTATAGTTAATAAGACTATAAAATACTTATTAAGAAAGGATATTACTTTAAACTTTATAAGATTTACCATATAAACCCTGAAAAATCCAAGGCCTTGTAAAAAGGTATATAACTGGACCTAAAAAAAAAATACATCCAACTTTCCAACTCCCCCGCCGGATACCCCGTTTTTATGGTTCCAAAAATGAAGGACGGTAAACAAAAAATTAACGAAAACGGAAACCCGGTTTTTAGAAAAATAATCGATTATAAACAGTTAAACGACATTATAATTAAAAACGGTTATTTTTTAACCCTTATAAATACCTTAAAAAAAAACGCCAGTAAAGCTAAATAATTTATAACATTCGACCTTTAAAATAATTATTATCGTATCAAAATAATTAAAGACGAAAAATAAAAAACAACGTTTAAAATAATACATGGACTTTATAAGTATAAAGTTATGCTAATAGGATTTATTAATACTTCCGTAAATTTCCAATATCTGGTTATAATTATTTTCAAACAGTTCCTAAATAAATTCGTATTTGTCTACCTCGACGACATTCTTATTTATTCCGAAACGTTAAAAAAGTACAAAAAGTACGTTATTTAAATACTTAAAACATTAAATAAAGCAAATATTCGAATTAACCCAATTAAAAATGTATAATATATACAGAAACTGGACTTTTTGGGATTTATATTTATTCCCAGACAAATTTAAATTTAACGTTTTAAGTTAAAAACAGTTAAGAACTGGCCTATTTTTAATAAGGCGACCGTTACAAATATCCGATAAATCTTAAAATTTACGGGTTATATACGCGGCTTAATCAAGGAATATGGAGATATAATTAAACCATTAACGAAACTTACCATTAAAAAATACGTCGGAAAAGAATTTAAACTTTTAAAAAAAGCTAAGAAAATATTTCGAATATTAAAAAATGCGATTACCAATAAACCTGTTATAAAGATGCCTAATCTAGACAAAAAAAACGCTTAAAAACGGACGCCTTAAATTACGTATTAAGTACCGTCCTGGAATAACTAAAAAATAACGATAAATAATACCTAATAACGTATTATTCCAAGGCACTTCGAAATACAAAACTTAAATATTTAATCTATGATAAAAAGTTATTAGCAATTATTAACGTCCTTAAAAAATGGAAACCTTTTTTTAACGGAACGAAAAAACCTTTCGATATTTACTTTAATTACAAAAATCTTATTCGATTTATGAAAGCATAAAAACTAAATAAACGATATAAAACTTAAATAATTTTCTTGTTAAAGTTTAACTTTAAGATCCATTATATCAAAGGTAAGGAAAATATCCAAGCAAATATTCTAAATCGCAAAGGTAACTACGATTTTAAAATCCCAAAACGCTATATACAGATATTACAAACTGCAGAAAATAGCACTTTACAACTATACGTAATTTTAAAACAGCCTACACCAAAACTTTTGGCACAATTCAGAAATTCTTACGATCCAAACAAACGGGAAAAAATAAAACAATTAAAAAGGCAATCCAAGAACCAACTCTTATACCATAGCAAAGTCTACATACCAAAAAAACGACAAAAACAGTTTGTTAAGGAATTCCACGAAAACCCCTTACATAAATATCAAGAAATTTTCAAAATTATTAAACGACTGAAAGAAAAATACGATTTCCCTAAACTTCGCCGGATAATTAAACAAATTATTAAAAACTGCAACATCTGTAACAAAACAAAAATAACCCGACATAAACCTTATAGCTTACTGTAACCTATAAACATCCCTAACAAAACATAAAATATTATTGTTTAGGATTTCATTATCGGTTTACCGTTATCGAAAAACCCCGTTATTAAAGTCGAATATAATGGAATATAAATAATCGTTAACAGATTTACCAAATATAAGTATTTCCTACCTTTTAAAGGAAATACAATAACAAAACAATTAACTTACGCTTTTATACGACATTACCTCGACAAACATGGAATACCTGAAAAAATCATTTCCGACAAAAATAAATTGTTTACTTCCAAATTTAATACCAGTTTTTTTAAACAAATCGGCGCCAAACTTAAATTTTTTACAACTTATCACCTACAAACAAATAAACAAACAAAACGATTAAATTAAACATTAAAACAATACTTACGAAATTATGTTAACTATTAACAAAATAATTAAGTAAAACTTTTATTACTTACTTAAATAACTTACAATACCTCCGTTAATAAAAACATAAACATATCCCCTTATACGGCGGTATATAAACATAAGGCAAAAACCCAACTTCCAAAATAACTATTAAACAAAACCCTTAAAATCGCCACAATTGCTTTACGAGCAGAAACAATCGTAACAAAAGCCAAGATAATACAGGCCCGCCTGCGAACTAAATTATAATTTCTCCAGCAAAAAATAACCCAGTACTACAACAAAAAAAGGATTAAAAAACTAATCCTGTCGAAAGGAAACAAAGTTTATTTATTACGGCAAAAGCCTAATACAACCTCGAACATCTTATAAATTAAAACAAAAAAATCTAACGACAAGCTCGATTTTAAAAAACTCGGCCCTTTTAAAATTAACGAAATTATTTCCAAAACCAACTATCGATTATCACTACCCAAAATAATAAAGATACACCCTATCTTTCATATTTCCCTATTTAAACCAGTACCTAAAAACGCCCCGCTAAAAAAAAACCTAAAACTGGAAGACAAAACCGACGAATACGAAATCGAAAAAATCCTGGACTCCAGAATAATCAAAAACAAAATCCAGTATCTAATTAAATGGGAAAGTTACTCATACGAAAAAAACACTTGGGAACCACTTAACCACCTAACAAATGTAATAAACCTGGTTAAGACGTTTCATCGCCAGAACCCCGACTAACTATCTCCAATACAGCCAAAATCAAAAACGAAAAAAAACCAAATTCCGGATCAACCCTAACAGCGTTCCAGTTAAAAGAACTAATACTTAAAATCAATTACGCTTGCTCCTATTACAAACGCTCTTTTTCTTTATCCAGACTCTCCTTTTCCTTTAATTCGTTTATAAAACGAAATCCTTATCGAATCATTTCTACACCACGACGCTAAAAAAAGTCCTGTTAACGACTTAACCGGATTAACCTAACCGTAACTTCCGATTATAACCGTTACAAGTCCAGCAAAATTTCCTCGGCTGCTTTCTTTTCCTTATTAATACGTACTTTTTCCGATCGAATATTTTAAAGCAACTTTAAAAAAACGTTATTTCCCTTACAGGAAACGTTTGTTTCATAATAATGTTAACATTTCTTTCTTCCTTTAATCATTTTGCACTCCAGGCACAGGTCGTCGCAACGCTCGCAAGGCATAACCAAATAACCAAAATCAACAATAAAGGATATAAATTCTTTCCTACTATCGGTAAAAGGTTTAAGTTGTTTTCGTAAAAAACCTAACATAATAACGAAATTAATTGGGATTTACGGAACAAAAAACTAACCAGAAAAGGGGAAACTGATTTATTTATCTTTAAGGACAAAGATCCTAGAAAAAAAGGAATAATATTACGACTTCAAAACCGGAAAAAAGACCCAAACGTATGGGCCCGAACGGGTAAACCTCGGTTCGACTAAATGGTCTCTGTTATATCAACAAAAACCATCCAGAAACACTTAAGAAACCCCAAAAAAACACTACGGAAACTCAGAGGAAACAGGAAAGATATATATAAGCCAGTTTCCTATATAAATAACCTCTAAATAAGTTTCGCTCCTTAGCTATTAATTTAAGCCCTTAACCAAAGGCAACTGCACCGTTCTTTAATTAAGGAAAGAATACCTTAAATCTTTTTAACGAACACATTAAATCATTCTTCGCCATATTATTACCTGCAAATTAAGACCCTTTTCGGATACTGCTCATACTTCCAGGTGGATATATAACAGGTTCGTTACAATAACATACGTACGTTTTTATATATTATTTTTTCTTTAAGTTTTTATTACGTTACCTTTTTAAACTTTTTATATACAATTAAAAAAAAGGCTTTTTAAAAAAATAAGGTGTTTTTCGCTCGCTGAAACTATTAAACATACTGTTAAAATAAATTTTTGTTATTACGAAAACGTTAATTTATACCGTATTTTAAATTAGTCGAAAAAGTTGCCCGGGTTAGAAATATATAGCCATAAGTTCGTACGCCTACTTGTTTTTTTTAAAGCTTACGATAGTTAAATTTTTAAAAGCAAAATAATAATTAAATAATAACATTAAGTTATAATACCAGGTTAATTTTAAGTATTTTCGTTATCCCTGCCGATTTTGGTATAAATAACGTTTACCTTATAGGTACTTTTAAATAAAGCATTTTATAAGCGATAAAATAATTAAAACTTAATTTAAGAAAATCGTTAACGCTTTATAAAAAGGATAACGTTACAGATAAGCTCGCGAGCCGGACAAGCTCGCGAGCCGTTTTTGGGCACCTTGTAATAACAAATTCAAATTAATCGGATTCTCTTTCGCTAGACGTATCTACAGCTTCTTCATAAGTATGCGCATTATGTCCGGGCTTGCCGCAAACGCCACATTTCCGTTCCTTGGTTTCAACCCTTTTGCGACGACCCCCTCCAGCTGCTATTGGCTGCATTTTTTCACTAACCTCTTCCTTTTCAGCCAAAAGAACTTGTCCTTTTTGTATAGTAAATGTTTTTCCTTTTTGAAAACGTTTATTTTTGGTTTTCTGACGTTTACTTAAAATATGGTTGGTTTTGCGTAATTAAGCGTTTTTTTCCCGAAAAAAAAACAACTTCGTACAAAAATAATAAGTTACTTTTTATTAAAAAACCAGCCGATTTAATAATCCTTATTGATAAAGTACCTTGATAATTTCCAATCTTTTTTTGCAAGTAATATCCTTACTTTATTATTTCTTTGATATTCCTAAAGGTTTTCGCGGGCGGGGAACAAATGGAACCGGCGGAGGTTAGCGGGGAAACGGTCGGCGTAGGTACAACTAGAAGAATTTCCAATTCGAAAAGAACGTTATTAGGATCGAATTAAATAAAACCAGTTTTTGCAAATCCAGATTTGATATTATTAAACGTTATGGCAGCTTGGAACGCGTCGTAAAAGCCGGCGAGAAAATCTTTTTTGGTAATATAGGTATAATGGCGTCGTATTAAATTTTCGATATACCGCGAATAAACGCGTTTTAAAACAGAAAAACAAGATACGTTAAGGAGTTGGAACCGATAGGAGGAATACGCGGGTATATAAAGTATAATAATATCGTAATTAGCACAGTATTTTTCGAATTTTATCGAATGGTGGTTTTCGTGGCCGTTAAGGATAAGGAAACGTTTCGAACCTTTCGTACGCGTCTGAATATATTTATCGAAATGTTAAATTTATTTTAAACTTAATTCGTTTGTTATCCAGCTATTATGGCTTATATTAAACCTTTAATCGGTCGGTAATTTGCTGTCGCGATATTAAAACTTAAGGTAATTTTTCTCCGCCATAATAATAAATAACGGCAAAGCTTAACTTTAGGAATTAACAGTTTAAATAACTATAACTTATTTTTTATTTCCTTATTAAACTTATCTAAGTTTTCCACGTTTTTCGGTACTGGTAATTACCATGCCCGTTACCATAAGAAGCCCCATTAAAAATCCCGTCTCGTCGAAGTTGTAAATATCTTTTTCTGCAATGCCGTATTTTGTAATAATAGCCCGGATAAGCTCGAATTATTTGCGAAATGTTTCTGGATTTTCGCATAGGACCCGTTAATAATCGATCTTCCGATTTAGACGCGTTTGGAGTTTCTTTTGCCGTTTAACAAAATTTGAAGCCCATTTAACTCCAACGCGCCCTGTAATACGTTAGGCAAGCAGTATATTGGCCATATCTTTAACGTGCTAAAGCCGGACAAGAAACGTTCGCGTATTTAGGTTAAGGATTTTTTCGATAATAGATTTCTTTTCGGTCGCCGTCAATTTTCGAAAATGGGGGATAATATCGGCTCGGGCGTATCGTCCGTAGTAACGGGCTTTTAATGTAAATTCGGGAATATCGTATATCGAATATAACTTTTTAAAACTAAGTTTCGGGTTTTGCTTTTTCGTTTGAATGGCTAGATTTATTCTAGATTCTTTTGTAAGGCGCTCCATGTTGTGATGTTGAAAAATTAGTAATTGAAGTTGGGTAGTTGAGATGTTAAGAAAATTGGCTCGCGAGCTTGTCCGGCTCGCGAGCTTATCTGTGACGTTATAAAAATTATTAACGCATATTTAATAATTTTTTTAATAAAAGCCTTACGGCAGCAAAATTCGCAAAAGGTTTAAAATAAATAGCCTAGCAGTTACAACGTATAATTAAAATAAAACTAATTTTTAACGTTTTAAACAAAATAATAGTTTTTGTTTAATCCTTTTCCATTTTCTTATTATTAAAAAGGAAATATACGACTTCGCGGAATAATTACAGTAACGTTTTTACGAAACGAAAAAAGTTACAAATCGTTTATTTATTAAAACGGCGAAGAGTTTTATAAATAACTTCTTCCGAAAGATATCCTCGGTTTCCATTACAGAACCTGTTATATTAAACGTTAAATTACTGTTATTTTTACCGTCCAAATCCGACTTTCTTTTTTCGAATTTTTTATTTTTTTTATTTTTTGCGATTTTTCTAATTATACCCGTAACAGCTTTTATACCGTTACGGCCTATAATCCCAGTAACGCCTTCGATTTTTGCGATACTTTCAGTTAGTAATATATCCTTTTTCCATAACGGTAGCCTAGTTATTTTTATTATATAACGCACATATACGCCAAAGCGGCCCGGATACGTCCATTTAACATCATTACAACAATCGTTACCTATATACTTTTTACGGACGCCGTAATTACATAATTATTACGGTATATTTTCAGGGCTTTAAAACGAAAACAAGGATAAAAGTACGTACGGTACAGATATTGTCAGATATAGGGGATGTCAGTTGCGTTGTTGTATTGAGCTAATTGCGCAAGTGCTTCAGCATACGCACTGCCTTTGTGTAGTCTAGCAACGGAACATATATCCTCCGATCAGAGCTAGTTGGGGCGCTTTAGCGCACCTGGCTAGCTGACAGATATTACGTTCCTTAAAGCTTTTAACGCGTTTTCCACGCTTACGAAAAAGCGCAGGATTAATAATTAAATAAATAAAACCCGTAATAACTTTAAAATTACTGCTAACGCAAAAGGAAAATTGCAGGGCTATGGAGTATGTCGGGTATATATCGTGGTGGGTAGGACGGTTGCTATCGCAACCGGTAGATTTGGGTGGGTTTTAGGGGGGTGCTAATAGGTAAGTGGACCCCAAGCCCCCCTGTGAAGACATCGGACTGACTTCCTAAATAGGGAAGGTCGGGGAGGAAT
Organism: Monosporascus sp. 5C6A; assembly: GCA_004155035.1. Lineage (NCBI taxonomy): Eukaryota > Fungi > Ascomycota > Sordariomycetes > Xylariales > Monosporascus > Monosporascus sp. 5C6A. The sequence goes on along the minus strand of QJOB01000076.1, from coordinate 36,752 downwards.
AAAGCCAGCCGCAAAGTTAACTGTGAATAGTCAACTGTTAGCTTAGTTAGTCGAAAAAATCGACTTTAGAAAATCAATTGGGGCCCTACATATCTTAGAGGTACTATTTGTAAGGAAATTGCTAGAAAAGTGACAAAGTCGATATGTGTGGATCAAATGTAACGGTACGTGGCCCACTGACCTTTATTACCCCGGGGAGGTGTACAGGATGTCATACCAAAATTTCCACCGCGGAAGGCCGCTGCACGGGCAGCACGCCGTGCCCACAGTTCCTGAGTACTCCCGCATCTGCTATCTACCTCTAAACCCACAAATCCTCCCAGCCATCAATCCGCCTGCCCACTAGATGATCTGGTTAGTCGGGCTTCCAACGTGCCCGGCCCGGCACACCCCCGTTTTCGGCACCCCCACACCCGCGTTCACGCGTGTGCACGTCTGCACCCACTCTTTAGAAAAACAACCATTTCTCCACAAAGGATTTTTTTCTAATTACCAAACTTCTCCCAGATATTAATCTAGTTATTATAAAGCTCTATACTGTCCTAATGGCTCAATGGTCATAAGCCTGAGTGCCCTTTTTCGCGCTTGCTGCAGGCTTGGGCAATCTACAGTTAGCGACAGGCTGCTGGTGAATCCAGCTTGGGATAGCGTGCTTTGGGTTGCCAAGCCCAGCGCACGGATTAGCGGAAGCGCTTGCGTTTCCAATCGGTTGGCACCAATCGGAGTGTTGGGGCTGGGGCTAGCTAGGGGGCTAGGTTCTGGACCACCAATCAAAATAATCGTGTACCTTATTAATTCGTTTATCGTGTATCAAGACCCCTAAACGGTATTTTATCCGGCCCGCCTATGGGTACGGTTTTTTTCGGAAGTGCTTTCCGGTCCCCGCTTATGTTTGCAGTTAATCGTATATGTATATAGTGGCGCAGATTAGCATAGCTAAATATCTTCCAATAACACTTTATACCTTGTATAAAGTTTTATATTAAACTTAAGTTATATAGGGCTTTGATAATAATTAAGAATAAAATATTTATTTAGATAGTTTTTAAAGTTTAATATGACGTCTTAGATAAGCAAACGAGCCAGATAAGTAAGCGAGCTACTTTTCTTAAATGTTTAACCTTTTAACTTTAATTACAAATTTCTCAACCATAATAATATGGAACGTTTTAGAAAAAAAGCTAGGACAAACTTAGCCATCCAGGCTAGAAAACAAAACCCGAAACTTAACTTTAAAAGCTATATTTTATATATAATATTCCCGAATCGACTTTAAAAGCTTGATATTACAGTTGATACGCCTAAGCCGACATTACTTCCAATTTGCGAAAATTAACGCCGACCGAAAAGAAAGCTATTATCAACCGAATTCTTAACCTAAATACGTAAACGTTTCCTATACGGCTTTAATATGTTAAAAATATAGCGAATTTACTGCTAGCTTAACGCGTTTAATACGCGTTGGGATTAAATAAGCTTTTAACTTTGTACGACGGTAATAAAAACTTAAAACGCGTTTAAACCGAAAAATTAATTATTAAAAAATATTATACGAAAATCCGGAAATATTTTAAAAATAATTCGAATTAGTTCGGGTTATAATCGCAAAATACGGTATCGCAAAAAAAGATATTTATAATTTTAACAAAACAGGTTTTTTAATAAGGTTTTTAATAATATATGATATAATAATTAAAAACGCCGAAAAACGTAAAAGATTTTAATAAGCGTAATAAAATAATTAAAAATAAGTTATAGTTATATAAGTTATTAATTTGTAAAGTTGGGTTATATTTATTTATTATTTTGGTAAGGAAAATTTATTTTAAATTTTAATATCGTAATAATTTATTTTTTACTAATTAGAAAATTGGAATTAATTATAATAATTAAATAACGAACGAATTAAATTTAAAATAAATTTAATATTTTGATAAATATATTTAAACGCGTATGAAAAAAACGAAACGTTATTTTATTTTTAACGATTATGAAAATTATTATTTAATAAAATTCGAAAAATATTACGTAAATAACGATATTATTACGTTTTATATATCTCTTTATTTTTTTTATTCATTTTAACTTTCGATATATCTTGTTTTTCCGTTTTAAAACGCGTTTATACGCGTTATATCGAAAATTTAATATAATATTATTATATTTATATCGTTAAAATTCTTTACCGGTTTTTATAACGCGTTTAAGGCCGCTATAACGTTCGATAACATTAAATCCGGCTTTGCTAAAATTAAACTTATTTTATTTAATCTTAATAACGTTTTTTCCGATTTAAAAATTCTTTTAGTAATACTTATGCTAATTATCTTACCGTTTACCTCCGTCGGTTTTATTTTTTCCTTATTATTAAAAACCTTTCGAAATATTTAAGAAATAAAAAAACAAAAACGATATTTATAAAAAAAGATTTGAAATTACCAGGGGAGCTCGCCGACAAAGATAGTTAAATCGGTTAATTTTTTAATAGAAAACAACTTAATATTTATATACGAAAACGTTTTTTAAAAAAGAAACCGCCAAATTACGTAAAACTAACTATTTTTTTAACAAATGCCAGAAAACCAACAATAAACGTCTTTAAAAAAAGGAATATTTATTATACAAGAAAAATAAGTTTTTCTAACCGAAAAAGGGAAGTAATAAAAAAATGCAGCTAATAACGGTTAAAGATAATTATCGTAAAAGGGTTAAAACGAAAGAATGAAAATATAACGTTTACGGCAAGCCCGGATATAATACACATACTTATAAAGAAGTTATAGATATTTTTAGCGAAGACGAATCCGATTAATTTAAATTGATTTAATATGTTATTGTTAACTTATTGAACTTTGTTGTTATAAGGTGCTTAAAAATAGCTCGTTCGCTTGTCTGGCTTGTTTATTTATCTAAGACGTTCTTCTAAATATATAAATATATTAATATATTTTTATTATAACTTTAATATATTTTATATTTAATACTTCAAAGTTAACTTATATAATAATAAAACTATTAAGGTACTACTAAATTCTAAAGATCTTTTTATAAGGTTTTAAAAAATTAATAATATATTTAATTTATTAAAGTAATATATACTATATATTAACTTCCTATAAAACTATAGTTTTAATAGCTTAGCTAATTTACTTAAATAAAGATTATCTTCGTTTTGGAAAAAAGTAGTTAAAAGCTTTAAATATTAATATATTTATAAAAATGCTACCAGTAGTACTTTATAATATATTTAGTGCTAATAAACTTTTTTAAAAAGTTAGAACCTTTTATAAATTTTATAATATCATAAATAATAATCTGCAATAATCTAATTCACTTATGTAGCAAATAATCTTAATTTCTAGCAGGCAAAAATATATTAAGATTGCTTCCTCTTATATACTCTCCGATATCATATTATCTTATAACATATTATAAATAACTTTGGTACGGAAATATAATTACCGGAAAATTCCTTTTAAAAACTTTTAACTTTAAACTATAAAAAAAATAACTAAGCCAAGCCTAATTCGGCTAAAAGTAATCCTATGAAAAGTCTCAAAGCTAAATATATAAAAAGTACAAAAATTATACTTTTAAGTTATAATTTAACCTCATGTAAAAGTTTGGTTATAATAAATTGTTGGTATTTAAAAAATCGACTTACACCTATATAATTTACCTCCCGGTATGTATATACTATTAAAATATAATTAAAACCCGGTAATTTATTATGCCTATTTAGCAAATAGCTTACTCGGTAATTCTAAACATTTTATAAAAAGTATTTAATTATTACGTAAAATCTATTTAATATCTAAATAGCTAAATCTTTTTAATTATTAAATAAGCTATTTTGATAAAACCTATATAAAATATAAAACTAAATTGAAATTTATTTATAAATATACTTTAGCTCTAGCTAAAAGATCTATTTTTTAAAAATTTAAATATAATAGTATAATCGCTTTATTTATACTCGAAGACGAATTTATTAGGCTAATAAAAGCTACTAAGGAAGTTTAGTAATTTCAAGTACTTTTTATTAAATTAAACAGGTTTATTTCTAGGTTTATTACCTTAAAAGAGATAATAAAAGCGCTATCCTTTACTTTTAAAAACTCTACTTATCATAACCCAACTAAACCCACCCTTTTATAGTTTAATTACCTAAGGGAGTAAGTTCGGTAAACTCTAATCGAAATTAACTATTTCGAAATAATAAAAATAGCGGCTAACAGGTTAAGGAAGATCTTAATAACCCTTAAGTTTTAGATTTTTTAGTTCTATTAGGTCTAGATAGCCTCTAAAATTAGCTATTTTATAACTCTTATTTTAAAGCAAAAGGCGTTTTTCTTTTCCTTTTTTTCCTTCTTTCTATTTAAGTTTAATTAAATACTATAGCCTATTTTTAAGCTATATTTTTAATAGAAAAAGTGTTAAACAGATATAATAAATTACTGGTTTTTACATTATATACTAATAATGCATACAGACTAGAAGAATAGTTATATAGCTCTAAGTCGACTTTTTAAATACTAAAAACCTACTATAATAAAATCTTTATATTAGACTAAACTTTAATTTAAAAAATATAATTTTTACACTTCTTATACATTTAGCTTTAATACCTTTTATAAATTTACTTTTAACCGTATTAGATTTAATTTACAAAGTTTATTTATAGGTTAAAGTTTAAAGCTTTTAAAGGAAAATTTCCGATACTTATATTTTTATTTTAGAGCTGCTTATAGCGTACTATAGAGTAAAATAATATTAGAAAGTTGTTAAACGAGTACGATAGATCGCCGGATTTTGCGTTATATGCCAATAGTGCGTGCATGCCGGGAGATAAGTTGTATAACCGTGAGACGATTTTTTGGGTACCAAAAACCCATTATATTTAAATCTTTGTATTAAATTAAACTTTAACTAAAAACGTGTAATTTTCGTACTTTTTATTTACTTAGCTTCGAGGCTTTTTATAAACCTATCTTTAGCCAAATTATGCCTAGTTTAGCTAGTTAGTTTATAAGTTAAAGTTGGAAGTTTTTTGAGCGACTTTTCCGATATTTGCGTTTTTGCTTTATAGCTCTCTATAGCAGGTTATAGGGTAAGACGATGTCGAAGGGTATATAAAAGGAAGTAATCTTAGGGCATTTTCGTCTGTTAGAAATTAAAACTTTTATATATATACGTTATTCAGGTTATTGTAGCCTATTATTCGCTATTTATTATGAATATTCAAACGGCCCTAACCTTTTTTCGAAAAAGTTTATTAGCACTATATATACGATAGATTGTTATCTATAGTTTTTTTATAAAAGTATATAGGGGAAAGTATATTTAGAGTATTTTTGTTTTTTAAAAATTAAAACTATTTATTAAATAACTTATTTAGGCTATTATAGCTTAACTATCTATGATCTTGCAAAATTTATGAAAGGTTTTAGCTTTTTAAAAAAAAAATTATTAATACTAAATATATTATAAATTATTGTTTATAGTATTTCTATAAACTTAATAAGAAATACTTCACTATTTATTATATGAACTATAAATTTAGTATTATATAGTAGAGTTTTTAAACTAAAGTTTTATCAGGGCTAGAATTTATTTTTAGGCTAATAAGGCTTAAGTTTAAAGCTATAAACAGCCTAGCTTTTAGAGTAGTACTTATAGGTACTTCTAAAGCCTAAATTAGATTCTAAATTATTATTTAAGAAAATTTAAAATTCCTTATCCTAAGGTAGTAGCCTAAGTATAGGTATATCTACTAGATTTAATAGGTTTACTCCTAAAATACTTTTTTAAAATCTTTTATTTTTAAAACTCTCTTTTTAGAAATTCTTTAACTAGTTATTTTTTCTAGTACTATTTTAATTAGAATTCTTTTAAATAAAGTTAAAATGTTTAAAGATTTAATTAGATTTTTTACAACTTAGCTTAACTATTTAATATAACGTTATTAATAATTTTAAGCATTTTTTAGTATATATACTAATAAAAATAATAGGTTTAAACACCACCTTTTCGAACATATTACCTCGTCGGACACTTTTTAGCACCTTGTAACAACCAATTTAAATAACTCAACCATAACATATCCAATTAATTCAAATTAACCGTATTCTTTGTCGCTAACCGTATTTACAACTTTAAACCAAATGTATGCATTATATTAAAGCTTGCTACGGACGTATATTGCTATTATTTCCTTTTAGCCGTTTTTTAATTAACTACTTTTAATAGTTATTAACAATATTCTTTTTGTTGTTATTCGTTTTATCGGCTGAAAAACCTTATTTATCTTATGCAAAGTAAAATATTAGGTCTAAACCTGGAAAATAAAGCTGAGCTAATATATAGAAATTATTCCACGATAACTTTTCAAATAGTTTTTTACGGTTTGGATAAATTACATATCTTAATCCCGTGCTTTACTCCGATTCCAACTGGTAATTACCGATAAGTTTCGGCCTTAATAAACCTTATGCCTGTTAACTACGGTTTAGCAAGGTCCTTAACGGCCTTATAGAAAATAACTTTATATAATAAATCTTAAAAATAAACTTTAAAGATAAACCTTAAAAACTTGCGAAAAACTTTGTAAGCCCTTGTTAGTTTTACGATTATAAGATCTAACCTGGATCGTTTTTACGATTTCTTAAGTTATTATTAATTAAAATACGAACCCAAATAATACAACATCCCAAACGACCCCAAGTACAAAATACCCGTTATCCGTTATAGAAAAATTTTAATAAAAACCGTCTTTTTTACAGCCATCTATTTAAAAAAAAATTGCTCTATAATTTAAGACGGTCGACGTTACTATCGATCTGGAAAACTTTTCCCAAGCAAACCGATTACAACTTTTAATTTTCGGTTACCGTTTAATTACCGAATATAACAATAACCGATTTTCCAAGTAATAGCAGCTTATACAGAATAATTTTACTTCGGCGGGGGTAATACTAACGAAGCTAATAAAAAGAAATAATAATAACAAGTTAAAAACTTCTGAAATCTAGCTACTAAAGTATTGTATGTCGGAAAGTTACAAGCGATGGTTTGCCCGTCTGCTGAAGATAACGAAAAACTTCTAAAATTCCGAAAGAAATCGACGTAAATAATGGCTGCAAGACGGAAGAAGGTTAGTAAAGCAGAGGAATTAAAGTAGCAATCTATCAATTTATGTAATTATATACACGATCACGTCTCCTCGAAAAAGAACTTGTTTATCTTATATAATAAGTATTTTTCTTTATTATAAACTTTTATTTTAATTTTTTAATTGTGTAAAATCAAATTATTACGAAATCAACCTTAACGCGCCTTACGACACTGCGACACGCCCTGCGACACGCCCTAGAACGTGCTCCATAAGAAGCTCTATAGCCTTGCCTTATAGCCTTACAACACGCTTTAAAATAAAGCCTTATAACTTTCCGATACGACGTATTTTACAAATATCTTCTACGTATTAAAGCCGGACAAAAAACGCTTGCGTATATAAATTAGGAATTCGGTCGGTAATTGTTTTTATTTCGATCGGCTTTAATATTTTCGAAATAGGGATAATATTAGCTTAAACGCATTAAAAGATAATGGGTTATAAGACGGTTAAAAGGAAGTAATAGCAATATACGGCCGCGGCAAGCCTTGATATAATGCGTATATTTGGTTTGGAACTGTAAATACGGTTAGCAACAAAGAATACGGTTGATTTGAATTAATTGGATATGTTATGGTTAAGTTATTTGAATTGGTTATTGCGAGATGTTAAAAAGTGTTCGATAAGATGGTGTGTCCGAGAAGGTGGTGTGAAACGTTAGCTTATTTATAAATCAATTAATTATTTTAAAGGTTCGAATAATACTTTTTGATCATTTTACTTACTAAGGAAAAATATCTTTATGAACTTTAGGTATCAATTTATTAAAATATCACTGTGCTAAATTATAAAAATAACTTGTAAATTGCAGAATACAGTGCATATTTTAAGTATTTATAGTTAGATTAATTTAGTTTAATACCTTTTTTTGAGTAATATTCTGGGAAACCTAAGCCTATAATAAAGATTACTCCTAATTATTTAATAAATTTTTAGTAGCTTAGATAAGCTCTTATTACCTAGTATACTAAGCCAGAGCCTTCCTTAGAGGGATAATTTAAATAGTAATAAATAGATCAGGCGGATTAACTTTTTACTATAAAGTGAATCGAACTTATAACCTTGTATTATATCTAGAAATAGGATTTACTAAGAAAAGGTTGTAGCTACTATATTAAAATACTACTATACTAAACTATAAAAGTAACTTTTAAGCTATATAATATAGTGTATATTATAAGTATTTATAAATAAATCGATTTAATTTAATATAGTTAATTAAGTTAATAGGGTTAATTTAAGTTTTAATAAGCTATAGCCTAAAAACTAGATTATTAAAGCGAGTGTTAAATACTGTTATAGTGCTTCTAGAGTTAAATTTTAAAAATTGAAATTCCTTATATAGTAAATCTTTTTAAAGCTAGCGAGTAGAAATATTACTTCTTTAGTAAAGTATAGATCTTGCTAAAGCTTAAAATTTATATTACTATTTAAATATTAGTATTTAAGTTATCTTTTAATAATATTAAAAGAATAGCTTATTTATTATTAATTAAATAGTTTATAAGGTTAGAGCTTTTTAAAGATTTACTAAACTTTATAGTTTTTAATGTAATAGCTAGAGTCTATCCTTATTAATCGAAATTTTCACGGCTGTTTAGATAGTAAATCTTTAGAAAAGTATATATATTTTTTAAAGAGTTTTTTATTTATTTTACTAATAAATCCACCAATTTCTAACGGCTTTATAAAGATTTCAAAGCCTAAATAGACCTTTAAAGTTATTTTTAAAGATTAAAATACCCTAAATACCTTCTATAGAGCCACTATTAGCTATTAGATAATAAATACTATTAAACTTTAGATATTAGTTATAAGGGTAGCTAGTGTATTATTTAACTTACTATTTTTCTTATTAAATTTAATAGCTGCTATATTATAATACTAATAATATACTAGAATCAGTAGCTATAATAGAGAACTATTAGCTAACTATACTTATTTAATACCTTTTTTAAGTATTATCCTAAAAGCTTGAAATTAAAATATAAACTTAAAAGCTTTTAAAATGTTAAATATATATAAAATATTATTGTTAAATAAGCACGGTAGATTACTGGTTTTTACACTATATTTCAATGATATATATATGCCAGGAAATAAGTTATATAGCTGTAAGTCGATATTTTAAGTCCTAAAAACCCACTATAATTAAACCCTTATATTAAACTAAATTCTAACCCGAAAAGTATAATTTTTACACTTTTTATATATTTAGCTTTAAAGCTTTCTATAAACCCACCTTTAGCCGAATTAGGTTTAGTTTAGTTAGTTTTTTTATAAGTTAAAGTTAAAGGTTTTTACAGGGAATTTTCCGGTAATTGTATTTCCGTACCAAAACTACCTATAATATGCTATACGGTATACGATATCGGAAGATATATGAAAAAAAGTATACTTAAGGCACCCTCGCTTGCTAGAAATCAAGACTTTTGCACATACATACTATTTAGGCTATTGCAGCCTAACTATCTACTATATTAAAAAACTTACAAGAAGTCTTACCCTTTTTGAAAAAGTTTTATTAGTGCTAAATGCACTATAAATCATTACTTATAGCATTTCTATAATAATACTTCAGAAAGATTAAAAATACTATTAGAAGTAGGGTTAACAATTATTGTTACAACATCGTTAGCGACAGTATAAAGGGGTTGTGGTTAACAAAGGGTGCCGAAAACAGGGGTGTGACGAGATGTGGGCCGGGCACGTTACATTGGGTGGAGGCGGGGGGGCGAACTGGCTGTATTGGTGTCCGCTGAGATGGCAGGATCTTGCGCAACAATCATCTTTTGGCCAGCCGTCACGTCTTGGCCATGCACGTTGGTGCAGGTGGGTCACCCTTTATCTTGTTTCATGAAATGTCACATAGGTACGTTCCGAGGTAGGCTGATAGGCACCATTGTGGAGGAAGAAATGAAGTCCATCGGTCAGAATCCGCTGTATTGAACTTATCTGTCTTCTAAGTAGGTTAGGAATAACTATATAAATAAAGTGACGGTTTAAATAGCTCTTCTGGCGCTCTCTGAAAACCAGGGTTAGGGCTTGTCCTCCACAACTGTTGTTCAGGGTGAAAATGAGGCTCCAAGTCACCGTTTGGAACTGCCTCGGCCTAATAAGTCTCGTTCGACAGAGGCACCGGTTCATTCTAGGGGCAGAATGGGCTTGCTTATTCCATTCAGGGGCATTGGCTCCGTAGGACTCCACTGTACTGGCTGAGATGCTGCACTTTATGCACGTTGGAAAGACACAAAGAGGGGGCTTTCCACCAACGGCATATAACGCTAACGTAGGATGACCCTTCGCCTCATCAATGCAGAGTCCAAGAGAGGTTGGCTACCTGAGGAGTTCCAAAAGGACGGAGTTCTTGTGAATATTGTGAAATAGATTCCTTCGGCGTGAACGGTCTTGACAGCTTCCTGGGATTACTCTTGCCAGGTCGGCAGTCTTCGAGGTCCTTGGGAATATAAAGGCAAGCCCTGGGCGCTTCATAAGATTCAAAAAGTCATTGAGAATCCAGCACCTTGGATATCATATTTATTACCTCTCATACCTTTTCCCCACTGTCGGATCTCTGACTGTTCTGACTCTGTCTTGAATACCTACCATGGAATTACTGCTCATACTGTTCCTCACCCACGCTTTGGGCGTTTGTCCTCGGCCATAACAAATCCAAGCAATATGCCATCTCTACAGTGACCAGCTTGGTTATCCGCCTTCAGCAACGGTCTTGGACTCCTCAATCGTCTGAGCGTTCACGAATCGCAAAGGCAACTCGCGCGCTCGAGCCAATCAAGGTAGAGCTTCTCGACAGGTATGAGATCCTGGTTTGTCAACACGCTTTGGTTTGGATCATTGGGGCTAATTTTTTGCGTGAAGATATGGTGTAGAGGCAGCTTATGCTCCTGGCACATGGCAACGCAAAGCATACGAAGATTTCATTTCTGCTTTGGTCAACAAGGAGAAGACGTTTCCATGTATCTACGGCACAAAAGGCTATAAAGCCAATGAGATTGACTTCTTCTTCCTTGATTCGGAGAATGTCAGTGATCTGGATACGGCCAAGTTCGGTGCTAAAGCAATCCTGGAGTATCACAAAATCCTGAGACATCGCGGCCGGAACGTGTCCCTGGTTCTCATCTGCCCCCCTCCCACTGTTGAACGAAGTGTCGACGAGTACCATGAGCTTTTCTGGTCCTTCTTGAAGCGTCTACGTCAACTCGACCCAAAGCCATGGCCAGCGCACATCCCCCACGACACCTTCCACCAGAAATGGTGCATGAACTTTGATGAGACAGAAGCATTTTTCGCTGTTCAATCTCCAGCCCACCGACAGCGTCTCTCCCGCTACGCACCCAATTTAGCCATGGTCTATCAACCTCGGTACATCTTCGACATCATCTTCAAGGACACACACTATCGCGAATCGGCAACAAAGACTGTTCGGGGATTGATCGACAAGTACGATAAGATTCCACGCAGCCCAGATATCAGTGACTACGCCCTGGACGGTACCACCGAGAGCCGGCAGTATTTCTTGCTCGACAAAAATGAGCCTGCGCAGTGTCCTTACACTAGTTTGGACAAGGCGGCTGCAGAAAAAGCTTCTGATTGAAGCTCCTAGTGTAAGCTCGCTTCGTATCTTTTGCGATCGACTGGTGCTTGCTTGGAGGACTTCACATTGGATAGGAGTGCCGGCTGGGTAGAGGGAAGTGATGTTGGTGGAGGACGGGGCTTAAGGGGGTGTTGGCTCTTTCGACAATCTCGATATACTCGGCATAGAATTTGGACATGTAATTAGAGCTGGTAGGGAATCCACTGCAAGGGAGCCCCCGTGCTGACGTCGATTCCGCTCTCGGGATTGAGACTTGGATGAGTGTTAAAGAGATGAGGAAAGTCCAATCCGCCCATACGTTAAAATCATATTGTTAGCTTTCGGTTACTTCGTCGTGCCGCGCGCGCTTCAGAATCCCCGCACACCTAGTGTCGTCCGCTTGTTCGACCCGCGGGCATATTGGTAGCGCGGGCTCGGTCTTGTCCGGGGATTGGCCGACGCCCCCTTTGCCGCCGTCGACCCTGACCAGGTCGAGCGCCATGAGCGCGCCGTACTGGTCGCCAAGGGCTTATTCCAGCTCGTCCTTGGGCAGATCCTAAAGATTCCGTTGCGCCCTTCAACATCCAGCTCCCAGACGCGGTGGCGCTTTTCCCACCATTTTAGGGTTTTCGTGAAACGGACTTTGCCAACCTCGGTGCCCACTTTCTCGGCCTTGAGATAATCGTAGTAATCGAACGTCTACCTCACGTGGGATTTGTCCTGGCCCACGTCTTACCGTTTGTTTATCGGCCTCGGGATTGTTCAAGAAGGCGTTCACCTGTGAATATTTATCACACCCTTTCCGTAAGGCACTCCCGCACCTCCGCTGGGCGAGCCCAGTTTACTGGCTTCGGAGGCTCCTTAGCAACGCTCTTTTCGGTGGAGGCTTTTACGAGCAACTGGAAGCAATACTGTACTTTCAGAGAACCCGTGTCTACCGATAAAAGTACTTCTTCCATTAGCGGCAATAAAATCTCCTGCACTGCATCCTTCTTGATTTTGGATGCTTGCATCAAAAGCTTCGATAACAGACGGGAAGCTGCGTCCTTGCTATAGGCCGCTGCCCAGTCGTAGAAGGTTCGAATAAGTCCGCCATTACTGGTTGCGGGCATCGTTTCATCCGGGAATTTAGCATTACCTTACTGCGGCATATGCCCTCCAGGTATCTGTACCAGAGGCCGGGGTCGAAGGTCGAGATTGCCGGTTCCAGAATAATGCAAAGGAGATGGTGAAGAAATATGTGTGTCAACTTTCAAATTGATACAGCAGGGGTGACACGGACTTGCTGCAAGCACTTAGACCGTATGCCTGTGGGATCAAAACGCCGGCAAGATGAAGAAAGTGACCATTCCCCGTGATGCTACTTCTTGCCTTTTGTCACGTATTACGAAACCGAGCAGGGCGTTTCGAATAGAGCAAGTTGACTGGTTTTCTAAGTGTTAGAATAGAGTGTGGGAGCGCTCTATTTATATATATAATGAGCTGTACAATAGTGGAGCCCCGAGCTTGTGATATACCTTTTAGACAATAGCTAATTATCTAAATAGAGTATTATAGGTTTACTATTATAGTGTTAAGAATAATAGCCTAGCCCTTAAGCTTTTGAATAGGAATGATAGAGCTCTGAGCCCTTTGAATAGAAATAATAGAGCAGCTGAATAGATATTGAAAACGAGCCACTGAACACAACAGGTAGCTAGTTCTACCGGAAGCTCAATACTTAAAATCTATGGCTCTCCGATGTGTAAAGGGGTAAGAGAGTGAAGGGTTGATAAAAGCTGAAATGGAAGCTTGAGATTAAATTTAGTGATAAAGATATAAATAAATATATATATAGATTATAGTAACATAATTTTGATAATAAAGAAAAGTTAGTTAATTAATTAGAAACTATTTGATAAACTAAAAGCCGTTATACTATAATGCTAAAAATAATGCGTTATAATTAGAAGCTATAATAAGAAACTATAAACTAACTACACCTATTTTATATTACTAAAGAAAATAATATATTATAGGTACTTATAGTACTGCTAGGTTTATCTGAAACTATATTGCTATTAATTTAAATTAAAAACCTTGCTTTAAATCTTTATATCTAGTAATATATCTTTTTTACAGCTTTATATCTAGTAAAGATATATCTTGCTTAAAAGATATATTGGGCTTTTTAATTAGCTTGTAATAACTGTTTTAGACAAGTTTTAGCCTTTTTAACGGTTCTGCTCTTTTGCTTGTTCGGCTTAAACAGCTAATTGTTATAGGAACAGGGGTTCTTATCTCGAAAAGGTTTACCCTTAAAGCCTAGCGTGGGCCTGCCCCGGCTAAACTCCGGATGGGAGTTCTTGGCCTAGTTGATATGATTTAAATAATTTGATGGATTAATTAGATTACATAAATTACATAGATCCACGATATACTTATTATAGGAAAAATAGATATATAATAACTTAATTTTTATATAAATAGCTACCTATCTAGTTTCGCTTTTTAGCTATTAATTTAAACTTTTAATTAAAGGTATCGTTTTTTAGTTAAATTTTTTTAAAATCTTTTTATAAATAAATTATTAAATCATTTCTAGCTTTATTATTACCTGCAAATCAAGACCCTATTTCGGATATTGTTTATATCTTTAAATAAATGTATAATAAGTTCGTTACACTTTGATAACTTGTTAATTAATAGCCGACGAATGATATCCCGCCTAGTTAAAATATAAGCTTTTCTAAATTTAATATAGGATAACATTTAAAAGATAAATATTATAGCCGATCTCCGTTACCAGTTAATAAAAACCCAATAATAGGATTAAACGATTTACTACCTTTTAAAAAGGGTTTTTAATTAATTAACAATATAGGCCTTTTTATTACCCGATTATAAAAAGAGTTTCTTTTTTTAAACTTAATAATAACCTTTACTCGCAAAAAAAAAACCCCCCGATTAAGGTATAAAGATTTAAAGTAAGTAGTGCCGAAAAAAAATCGAAGAAGAATATCTAACCGGAAGCTTAAAGAAAAAATTAAGAAAGCTTATAACTAAGAAAGAACTTGATCTTCTAGTTTAAAAGATTATAACCTTAAAAAAAGAAAATATACGACTTGTTAAAAAAGAGAAAAAGCTAGTTTTTCCCCGGTTCGGCTCTGCTAGAAAAAGAAACCAAGGTGCTGTTTATAAATTACCTTCGTTTGATATAAAATTAGCTTAGGAAAACACTTCGACTTTTTTAATATTTGACGTAAACCAGATAACGTACCACATAAGCGAGTCGGCTACATAAGCGAGTCGGCCAGCTTTTTTAACTTTCTAACTTTTTAACTTTAATTATTAATATTTTAGTACCAACAATATAGAACGTTTTATAAAAGAAGCTAGGATAAATTTAATTATTTAGGTTAAAAAACAGGATCTAAAACTTATTTTTAAAAAGTTTTATTTTTTATATAACGTCCCCGAATTTACTTTAAAAAACCGATATTACGGTTAACGCATCCGAGCCGATATTATTTTTATTTTGCGAAAATTAACGCCGACCGAAAAAAAATCGATTATCGACTGAATCTTTAATTTTAATACGCAAGCGTTTTTTGTTCGGCTTTAATATATTGAAAATATGGCAAATTTATTACTTTTTTAACGCGTTACGACCCGTATCGGAATTAATTAGGCGTCGAATTTTGTTCGACGGCAAAAAAAACTTAAAACGCGTTTAAATCGGAAAACTTATTATTAAAAAGTATTATACGAAAATTTAAAGATATTCCGTAAATAGTTTAAGTTAATTCGGGTTATAATTACAAAATACGGTATCGCAAAAAAACATATTTATAATTTCGACAAAATAAGCTTTTTAATAAAGTAATCGGAAATAAATTATAATTATATAAATTATTATTTTATAAAATTGGGTTATACCGTTATTTATTATTTTAATAAAAAAAAACTTATTTTAAATTTTGGTATTACGATAATTTATTATTACTTAATTGAAAAATTAAAACTAGTTATAATAATTAAATAACGAACGAATTAAGTTTAAAATAAATTTAACATTTCGATAAACATATTTAAATGCGTACGAAAAAAACGAAACGTTTTTTTATTTTTAACGGTTACGAAAATTATTATTCGACAAAATTCGAAAAATATTACATAAATAACGATATTATTACGTTTTATATATTTTCTTATTTTTTTTATCGGTTTTAATTTTTCGACGTATTTTATTTTTCCGTTTTAAAGCGTACGTATACGTTTTATATCGAAAATTAAATATAACGTTATTATACTTACATCGTTAAAAAAGATTTTTTTGCCGGTTTTTTCGACGCGTTTAAAGCCGTTATAACGTCCGATAGTATTAAATCCGGTTTCGTAAAAGTTGGATTTGTTTTATTCGATTTGGAAATTTTTCCAGTTATACCTACGCCGACCGTTTCGCCGCTTACTTCCGCCAGTTTTATTTTTTTCTTACCGTTAAAAACTTTTCGAAATATTTAAAAAATAAAAAAATGAAGATAATATTTGCAAAGAAAGATTAAAAATTACTAAGGAAGCTCGCCGATAAAGATAATTAAATCGGTTAATTTTTTAATAAAAAATAATTTAATATTTTTGTACGAAAACGTTTTTTTTAAATTACCCAATTACGCGAAATTAATTATTTTTTTAACAAACGCCGAAAAATTAAAAATAAACGTTTCCAAAAAAAGAAACATTTATTATATAAGAAAAATAAGTTTTCTTGGCCGAAAAAAAAAGTGGTAAAAAGTCCTAGCCGATAACGGTAAAGGGTAATCGTCGTAAAAAGGTTAAAACGAAGGAATGGAAATGTGGCGTTTGCGGTAAATCCGGATATAATGCGTGTATTTGTAAAAAGGTTGTAGATACGTTTAGTGATAAAAAATCCGATTAGTTTGAGTTGATTTATTACGTTATAGTTATGTTATTTAGATTTGTTGTTGCGAAATGCCAAAAACCGGCCGACTTGCTTGTGTGGCCGATTCGCTTGTGTGGTACGTTACGGGAAGAAATTGTTTTACTTTTTAGTTATTACAAAATGCCAGATATTAAAGATTATAAGCTAATTCTCTTAAAACCTTATAACGGATTTACGGATATAAAAAGATCTTTATTCCAGGCCAGATTTTACTTTAAGTTTTATAAAAGTTTTTTAACAAAAAACTATTAAAAGGTAATAACTATTTTTTAGTTATTTATCGGAAAAGTTTTTCTATAGTTCGAGCTTATTATGAAAAATTACTTAACAAATTATTTTAACAATTTTTCGAATATAATTAATTATATCTTTAACAAATACGAAAATTTCGAAGAAAAAATGCAAACTTTATTTAAAAATCCAGATAAAAAGTAATACGCAGTTAAATAATTTTATCCCCTCCGTTAAATTAAATTAATATTCGAATATATAACTGAATTTAACCGTTTAGTAGCTATTTCCAACTTGCTAAAAATGCGTTATTTTATCATTATTATAATAGCTTCAAGCTTTAAGTTAAAGACGGATTATATATAAAACATAAGATAATATCTTTTGTAAAATATATAAATAAGATTATTATTATTAACCGACGTACTTTTAATCGGTATATTAAAAAGAAAACGGCCGATGGATAAGATGATCATAAAAGTTTCAATAATCGAGCTAAAAAAGATAAAGGTAAACCTTAAAAAAATAAATGCCGTTTCGAAAAAATATTAAAAAGAACAAATTTAAAATAGAAAGTTTTAATTATGGTAAAAAAAGCAATTTAAAAACGAATATCGTTTTCCCGCAAAAAGGAACTTTAAAAAAGAATTTCCTAGTTTTAAAAAAAAGCTAAAACGGTAAAATGAGAAATAAATAATAAGGTAGAAAAAAAGAGAAAAAAGTTAATTAAATAGAATTGATTAAAAGAAAAAAAGATATTATTAAGGAATCGAATAATTTAAAGCTTTTATTTCTGAAATTCGAACGTTAATATTACAGCTGGTTTTTAAGACGAATAAACAAAAAGGTTAAATTTCTTTAAAAAAAATTCGAATTTAAATATTAGATATCAGTTTAGATACGAATAAAAGGGTTAATTACGTAATATGGATATATAAAAGTTATAGATGTTTACCGACGCGATATAATCCGTTTTCAGAAGTAGTATTGCATAAACGCTTATTGTTTCCAGATACGGAAGGATTTAATTACAACATAGTTCTAGCATTTCATTAAAAAATCGAAAATTGGGGTCCTGGTTCTAAAAGGAGGCCTAAGGCCGGCCCCTAGTTTCCATTACCTTTATAAGGGGTTGGACGGGGCGGTAGAAATAATCTAAAGGTTAAGGGCCCAGAAATGGGAACAAGATTGGTTTAATAGGCTGCTTAGCCAAAGGGGTAAGCAAAGCTGATACCAGGCTGATGGGGGCTGAAGGAGATTGATAAATAGCTGAGCCGAGGTTAAGCCGGGGAGCGAAAAGATTGCAAAAGTGGGCACCTGTGCCGATTCACGTATCGCTTAAGTTTCGAGCCATAATACCATCGTAATTAAAGATGCCCAAAGATTATGTCCAGACCCTGAAAGAGTTAGCTAAGGATTGGGGAGTCCTAAGAATTAATATGAATCCTGAAACTTCCACCTTAGAAAGATAGCGTGTTCATTTCATGATTCCCAAATGTACTGGCTTATCAGAGATTCAGATAGAGAGAACCGTTGTTCAGTGGCCTCCTTCTTTCCGCCGTCCAGTTAAGTCCGCTATTCTATAACCCCTGAACCAGTGGAGCCGTTATGCCGAAGCTGAGCCATCCTTCTCCCTGTATCACCCTTGCAACACCGAATCAATGCCAGGCCGTTACGCCCTCACCGGATCCCACTGATCTCACGTCCACATCTCTTCCAGACGTCCCAGCCTGTAAGAATAGACGTAATTAACATAGCCACACCGACCGTTCCGGTCTCCAGGTCGAGCCAGCCCACCGCCGTTCCCGGCAAGGCGATATCAAGAGCATTGGCTATAACGCTGCATGACAGGCCGCGGATCTTAGCTCGAGTTTTTCGCCTGCCCATTTCCCACGCCTTCCGTCTCTCCCCGACGGCCTGCCGCAGGTTCGCCGGCTCCTGGTTCTTCAGATCCTCCTCCGTCTTCGCTTTCCCTTCTTGACCGTCGTCCGCCGGCACGGCTCGCGCCATTTCGCGGCTCTCGTCCACTATGCCGCGCGAGTGGCCCTCCCCAGCGGACGGCACGGGCCTATGCGCGAGGACCTTGACCATCCTGGCAAGCCCGGCGAGGACGCCGCAGACCAGCGCGAACAGCCAGAACCGCTGGGCCTCAACCGAGACGCGGCGGCCGGTCTGGGGGGCCCAGATAGCGAGGCCATCGATCTCCAGCGCGTCGACGATGGTGGACGCCTCGAGCAGGAGGTACATGCCGTTGAAGGTGCGGCCGAACACGTCAAGCCAGACTTCGGCGTCGATGCCGGGGTCCCCCAGTCGCTGCGGGGCTTTTGGACCTCCGGGGTCCTCGGCGGCGGTGCTGGCGGCGCTGAGGTACAGCTTTTGCGCTGTGCTGAAGGACTCGAGGAAGCGGAAGAGTCGGAGGAAGCGCCGGGCTAGCGCGAAGCGTTGGCGGAGAGCCAAGAGGATGACGTGGATCGAAGCTGGTGAAGGTGGCTTCTTCGTGGATAGTGTGAGGAGGTGGATTAGGAAGTTGAATGGAAGGGTATACGACGACAAGATCTGTGCAGCAGCTTGAAAAAGACGTAGTGTCCTCTCAAGGCCAACTACAACCGCGTTATGTTAGCATTTCGTGGGGTTCAAAGTTGTGCATCAGTATGGATGGTAAGCAAACAAAGAAAATGGCACGGCCTGTCCACATAGAGGTAGCTCCGGCGTGGTCCGGAATACAAACTCCGGAAGCCGTCTTCCCGGCTGACACCGGCACACGGGAGACTGCCCAGCCAAATACTGTAACGGCTAGTGCATAAGACTAGTAACCGATACGTAGGGCATATATTTGATCATAAACATTGGCTCTTTCCTGTACGGGCACCCATTCTACATTTTAAAAAAAGTAAAAATAAAAATAAAAATAAAAAACACAAAACTAGTGCCAAATTAAGTGAGATGCGGGGACGAATGTCCATAACCATCCGACCTGTGCGCGTGCGCCGTGGTTCGGCCAGAACCACTAAGTCCTATCACCATACTAGGGGGCCTCCTCGGGGAGGGTCGGCATCTTTCGTCGACCCCCTGATTCCCTTTGTTGCCAGCTTCACCACTAGACCTGTTTTGCAATCTGGCACCCCTTGATTTTTTTCGCTTTCGATGGGTATGACGGCATGCTTGAAACTGGTTGCTTCAGCAGGGAGATATCCTTATGATTCCATGTTGAGTATGGTGAGATCGAGGCACCGGACTTCCAACCTCAGAACATTCCGGGTGAAAGGACAACAGACTTTTTCTCTAAAACCCCTTTTTAAGGCTTTCCCAACAATGGTAATGTAGCGCACGCCGCCGCATATGCTGCATACCTTATGGAATTTATGTACGTAATAGCAGACGGTGCTTATCGTAACACGGATATTGGACCCAGCCATCGGATAAGGTGAAAGAAAAGGGAGATACGAAGGGGAAAAAAAAGTAAATGTCTTCTCCTTATAAGTGGCAATCACTCTTAACCAAGCTACCACTTACAGAATGTATAGACCTGGGCCTGCACAGTCTGTCAACCCCAGGGCTTTTGAGCTTACTAATCTCTTAGAACAGATCAATGATCAATAAGAAACAAAAATGGCCGAAAGACATACGAAGAGTTAAAGTACAAAAGGGAAAGAAAAGAAAAAGAAAAAGAAACGACAAACATACCGGAGTCCGTCGTGAATCTCACAAACTGCTCGAACGTCCGGGCCATAGCTGGCTGGCAGGGGAGCGGGTGGTGGGCGACCCCTGAAATTGGAACTGTCCGTGACCGACGGCCTCAACGAAGGCAGTTCGCGAAGCCACACCAAAGAACAGAGAACGCCAGGACAAGAAGGGCCCAAATCACCCGACACTAGCTAAAACAAAATGCGATAATAAATATTACTAGTGCTTTATGCAACTCGGGCTGGGGACATGAAAACGGAGGTATCGTAGTAAGTAGATTAGGAAGATGGACGCTGACCAAGATCCGGGCTCGGCGGCGGTGCGAAGTGAAGTCGGTGTGAGACCCACTTCGAGGTCTGTTAGGGGCAAGCGGGGCCTGCAGGCCCCACCTAAATCGGCTTTCGGGCCGCAATGGTAGTGGAGTTGCCCGCCTCCCGATTTCTTCTAAGATAATGTATGTAGGGAATCTCCAGCGCAAAACCGTCGGGGGAGTGACTCCACGCGGCAGTGTTGGGATTGCTTGATTATGTATTCGCCGGGTTCTAGTTTCCTCGCTAACCACGGGCCCTTGCTTTCTCTTGGCGGCGCGCCTTCCTGTTGTCTGCGGCTGTCGTTGCCAACCGCCCGCACGTCAGAAAAAGGGGGCAACGTAACAAATGACATAGAGGTGGTTGTAACCGCGAAAGTGCCCTACTTATCTCTTGCGATTGATCCCATACCTGGTGATGATGAAGAAGCGACCTGGTCGGCTCGGTGGCACCAGGTGAAAGGCGGCTCGAGGAGGTACGGAGATTAGCAAGGACTTGCTAGTGCCTAATATGTGCCTGGCGGATACTATGAACATTAACTGAGTGTTTCTGCGGGATGGAATGTCATATTCAGGCTCCGGATGTCATCTTCATCGCTGCTTCGTAACGTCCATCTTTTTTACTGTATCTCTATCTTTTCGCTACACATATTTCGGGGGGCAATATAAAGATGAACTAGTGGCTGGCGCATAAAGCGCTGACAGGACACAGCCGCAGCTATGAATAGTCGGGCGATTGAGCTACATCCGCTCTGTCGCCCATACAGCTCACTCACATCCCTGTGACGTTCACCGGCGCCCAACGCAGAACATAGCAAAACTAGGTGTATCTACAAAGTGTCGTGTGATGTTAGGGATGGTACAAGCATCTTGGATTGGCTCCTTTTCCGGCCATGCTGCATCGTGGCGCTTACCCCTCTATGCTCTCTTAATGGTTCATCCATGCTGCGGTGTTCATTGACCGGGGGCGATCAATCTACCCTCCTTTTTGGCATCAGGGTGCCAACCGCCAGCGTACGCCTGGGAGCCATGTTCTGCCTGATATTTCCGCATGCGTGCTTCCAACTCGGGTCTGAAATGGCGGATGAGGCCCTGGATGGGCCAGGCAAAAGCCTCTCCCAGAGCTAAATGGTATGTTAGTACCGGTTGGGGGTGATTTGCTTTCTGGGCGAGGCGGCTTACCGCAAATAGTGTGTCCCTCAACCTGTTTTGTCAGCTCCTGCAACATGTCAATCTCGCGCTCGCGACCCTGGCCCTTCTCGAAGCGGGCCATGATCTGCTCGGTCCACTTGCTACCTTCTCGGCAAGGAGTGCATTGACCGCACGACTCGTGGCGGTAGAAGTGGCTTAAGCGAGAAATGCCCCGGACGACATCGGCGCTCTTGTCCATGACGATAACCGCCGCGGTACCAAGACCGGACTGGCTGTCCTTGAGCGCGTCGAAGTCCATTAGCTGGTCATCGCAAACATGTTTCGGCAAGATGGGGGTTGAGGAACCACCAGGGATGACAGCGAGCAGGTTATCCCAGCCGCCCCGGACACCGCCACAGTGCTTATCGATGAGTTCGCGTAGAGGAATGCTCATCTCCTCCTCGACCGTAACAGGATTGTTAACATGGCCGGAGATACAGTAGAGTTTGGTACCCTGATTCCGCTCGCGACCGAAGCCGGCGAACCAGCTGCCACCTCTTCTGCAGATAGTGGGTGCCACAGCGACGGTTTCGACATTGGCGACGGTAGACGGGCACCCGAAAAGACCGACAGCGGCGGGAAAAGGCGGCTTAAGGCGAGGCTTTCCGGGCTTTCCCTCTAACGACTCGATCAACGATGTCTCCTCACCACAGACGTAAGCGCCGGCACCACGGTGGATGTAGACGTCGAAATCGTAACCAGAACCACAAGCGTTCTTTCCGATCAAGCCATCGGCGTAGGCCTCGTTGATTGCATTCTGAAGAACGGCAGCTTCGTGGTAGAATTCACCGCGGATGTAGATGTAGGCGGCGGTCGCATTCATGGCTCGGCCGGCGACCAGGCATCCTTCGATCAACTTGTGGGGGTCTTTCCGCATAATTTCTCGGTCTTTGCAGGTTCCGGGTTCGCCTTCATCTGCGTTGACCACTAGGTATCTCGGCTTGGTGTCCTTGTCCCAGTCCTTGAAGTTCATGAAAGACTAGAACGCCATGTTGTCAGCATACAACATGCTAGTCCCAAGCCCGGGGCTGCATATAGCCAACATACCCATTTCATACCAGAAGGGAAGCCAGCTCCTCCCCTCCCCCGCAGACCCGAAGCCTTGATTTCGCTGATAATCCAGTCGTGACCCTTTAATATGATTTCCTTCGTCTTGTGCCAGTCTCCCATCTTCTTTGCGGATTTAAGGTCGGGTGGGTAACGGCCGTAGAGGTTCTGAAATATGCGATCCTGGTCTCTCAAACCGCCATATGTTCGCTTCGGGGCTCCGTCCTGGACAGTCGCGAAGGTTCGGGCTTGTGAGCTGGTCAGCAGAGCAGCGCGCGCCAAAGCCTTCGCAGAGGCTGCCGACGGCGCGGTAGTTCTTGACAGCATGTTGACGGGTCGGTCTATCTGTTTGACTTCCGGCCAAGGGAGCTGATGCGAGGGGAGCGGGTGTTCTCGGAGGCGAGACTAGGCTCGAGAAAGGAAAGGAGGTTGTCGTGGTTTAAAGGCGGTTGAGGCACTTCAATCGATAGGAAGATGCAAATAGCCGGACTTTGATTGGTGCGGTGAGATGCTTTAGTGGGGAGCTGTGGCGAGTGAAGCTCTGGGCACAAGCCACATTCTGAAGCCATTCGATTCTCTGAACCTTTGGGAGTGACCTCATCAACTCTATCCCTATTGGACGCAAGCAGCCGGCAGCCGGGGTACTGCTTGCATTTAGAGAGGCTTTCCCTCATACCCCGATAAAATGCAAGATTCCGTCCGTTGCATATGTCCAGTCCAATTCTCCCTATCGCATCGCGACCAACCAAACAGCAACTCACCCCAAGACAATACATGAGGACTTCAACATTCCCATTGGAGAAGGAGGATAATGGGATAAGCTATGAGGTTCAATTCTCTGCGCGACATACCCTCTAGCCACACCTGACCGCACAATACGATCAGCCGCAATGTCGTCGAGCAAACGACAATCCGTCCTCCCACGAGTGCCGGCTGGGCCTAAAGCACCCGCCAACTTCTCATCCTCCATCATAATAGCCGACTCAGCCCTGCTCACCGGCCATCACACCATCAACGTCAGCTCCGAGTCCGTCATCAACCCGCGCGCGAAGCTCGACTCCTCGAACGGCCGTGTCACCATCGGTCGGCGATGCATCATCCACGAGAGGACCCATATCGGGGCTGCCACCACGAATCCCAGCCCGACAGATTCGCGCGACGGCGTCATGATACACGACTACGCGACGGTGGAAGTGGGCGCGGCGGTCGAGGCCGGCGGCACGGTCATCGGAGAGGGAACCCTCGTGGGTGTCGGCTGTAGGGTGAGCAAGGGGGCGAAGATAGGGAAGGTGAGTCTAGTAGACGTTCTTGGCTGAACGGCACCTACCGTGACGCGCCATGGCTGGGGAGAAGAGGTGTTGATCTGCGCAATCTAGCATTGCACCCTGACACCGCACAGCGTCATACAGCCGGGGGAGGAAGTCCCGGACTTCACCGTGGTCTATTCGAACGGGACGAGGCGGCCAGACCGGCGCGGTGTGGCGGATTTGAAGAACAAGGTTCAGGCGCGCCAGATCGAAGTGCTGAGGAGGTTGATACCCAGTAATCCTGCTAAATTTCTATGATACCCAATCCATTATCTCTTTTCTTCGCCGAATCCACACCTACGGAATCTCGAGGCAGAGCTTGAGGACCATCCTACTGGCCGTAAGTCCAAGTAAAAATGAGCTAGTTGAAGAATTTCTCCTGCTTAAATACCTGTTTTGTTGAGTATATGGAATCCTCGGGCGAGGAGTCCTTGCTGTTAGCACCAAGACGACCGTCCCATTGGTTGAAGTTGCCAACAATATATCAACAGAGAGATCATGCAGGTGACCTCGCTCTTTAAACTGGGTCAAGAAGTTTAGCGATCACCTATTTTGAGCTTTCTCGCGACCATACCTAATGCTATCACTCCAGACTCTGCTTGCCCAGCGATGCATGTCTACCGGGCTGCCACAGCCGCATCGCATTCGCTCATATCAACCTAGTTGAATGAAAGGGAGGGGAGAATACTGCGTTGAATAGGCGACATTCCCTCCCCTGCATTTCCTCGATCTGGTGGATGCCCATACGAGACTAGCGCTGTGAAGACTTTCCACGCTCACATACTGGTCTCCTAGAGCCTTCCCTACCCATTAGATATTATTAAAACGACCATGGCGCAACTCGTCTGTTCAATTTGGCGTTCGAACTTCCCATCACTCGGGATGCGGTTCTGCTACAAGACTAAGCGGGAAATATCCGTGGAGAATAGGTGGTAGTCGGGACGTGACTTAGATAAATGACTGCAAACACGCTCATATCTTGAGACGCCCTTGACGTCGGATGCGCTCCAGCCCGGGAGTATGGCGACGTGCACCTGCAGGGGACACGGGTCGCTCGGCTTGCCGCGGAAGGGCTTTCCGCGGAGTACGTCGAAGACCTACCCGAGTTTGCGTACCCTTCCATATATCGTGATGCGGCCGTAGACTCTTGTGTGTTAGAAGATACGGGATGCAAGAATTAGCGACCGTAATTACAATAACCAACTCGCAGAACAGATATAGCAAGTATATATCATGACCGTTCAATGTGTTTGTGTAATAGGGCCTCCGGCCACGCATCATCCTCGGCGATTGTCCTCCCTGATATTTTTACCGGCCCCGATGACTCCCCACACCTTCCCTCGTATAGCGTGCTAAATAATAACAAGGCTAATGTCATGGAAGATATTCCCGTCTCTTCTCAATCCACTACCCGGTTGACGCGCTAGAAGAGTTATCCAGAGGTGGTAAAGGGCTGAATGACGTCCGATTTATTTAATGGCCTAGCGGTTTCGGTAAATTTATGGTAGATGTGTAACCGGTAATAGTATTTTAAAGCTACAATCCATGCGTGATTCTTAGGGGGCGCCATAAACGCGCACTTTTCAAACTGCTTAGAGGGTCCCTTCCAACGCAGTATCTGTCATCTCCGCTTCGACTACATTCAGGTGTCATGGCATCTTATGGCAGTGTAACTTGATCCTCTGATAAGACTGAAGCACTTCATCAACCAAGCCAGCTGCCGGGGACGACAGCTTTTACTCTGTTCTTCCACGGTATCCTAGCTCCGCTCGTCTTGCTAAGGCGAGATCCCCATGGGAAAACCAGGGATGGTGAATCAGTTAAGCCTTTTAGAGGATAAAGTTCTGGAAGCCGTTGTTAGATCCCCATAACTTTTCAGGACCACAAGGGTAAGCGGTATAGTTGCTCCTTGGTTTTATATCATAATACAACCGCTTCACTAAGACAGTCGCAGAACTGATGCACACATGCCAATGATTATACATGCCGCATTTGAGTTGGCGCAGCTCCCAGTAGTAAGAATGGGTCAAGGGCAGCTCAGCAGGTCTCGGCCACCCGTCTCACAGCGAAGAAGTAATTGCCGACCTTCTCGCTACCGCTGACCTCCTTCCACCCCAGACCGGGGATGTAGACGACGCCCATGCACCTGGGGTCCGCCCAGCCGGTGCGCTTCCGGAGGAAGTGGGCCCGGAGCTCATCCTCGTTGACGTACTTGCGCCAGTCATGGGTGCCCCGGGGCACGATGCGCAGCAAGTCCTCGGCCACGAGGTTCGTGGTGAGCCAGCTGGTCCAGGTGCGCGCGATGGTGCTCAGCACGAGCCAGCCGCCCGGCCGCACGAAGGGCGCGCACCGGTCGAGGAACGCCGCAGGGCTCGCCACATGCTCGAGCACCTCGAACACCGAGACCACGTCGTAACCACCGTCCTCGGGCACCGGCAGCGACTCGATGGACGCGTGCGCGTACGAGAGTCGCGGCGGCCGCAGCGCCGGGTCCCGCCGCGCGTGCGCCCGCGCCACCGACAGCACCTCCGGGCTCGGGTCGATGGCCGTCACCGAGGCGGTGTCCGGGAGGCGCGCCGCAGACTCGGCGAATATGCCCCCTCCGCACCCGATGTCGAGGTACCGCAGGGACCTTGGTGACGAGCCTGGCGGATCGCTGTCGGGGATGGAGGACCGGCAGGCGCGGATGAAGTCGTGTCGCAATGGATTCATGAGGTGGAGGATGCGCGAGGGGCCCTGGGGATCCCACCATGAGGAGGCGAGGTTGTTAAAGTGAGAGACTTCATCTGGGGAAACGGTGGTGAAGGCGGGATCTTTGTGGTCTGGAGGGGTTGAGCACGAGGCTGACAGAATCTGGGAGGAGGCCGACAAGCTCCGGGCCGAACTCGTTACATTCGTTCTGGCAGCGGTGCCGCCGCGGAGGCGTCTGAATAGCACCGCGGCATTTGGACGTGAGGCCATATTTCGCCCTCCCAAGTTCGCCGCCTTCTTCCCCTATTCTCTCGTTTCTGGGCTCCCTTCTACACTAAAACCCAGACATTGGAATTTGTGGCCGCAACTTTGTACTTAGATAGATAAGCCAAGACTCAATGAAGTCAAACTGCAGTTCTTCAAGGATAAGAGCCGCAGGGACCGAGCGGGACCATTCCTAGAGCCACCCTATTCCGGTTATTTTATTTTTCCTGGCACCCCTTTGGCAGCTGCCCACTTCTGTGGGAGCTGTATAAGACCCATTTATGCCACTCTACAACAAAAAGCGAAGGTTTTGAGTGCATTATCCAATCAAATCAATGCTTTCCGACATCCTGATTTCTCATCGCAATTATTTATAACCGGATACGTACCAGGTACAACAAATAACATAATAACAACCCAATAAGTATCACTTGCCCACTTACGGTCTCCGTCTTACAAAAACGCCTTCTTGTTTTTAAATACATCACGTTACACCTTCCGCCTCCCCCCCTTCTTAAAAAGCGGCCGCGGCGGCCGCATAGCTTTCGATATTACGGAAGAACTTATGGAATCTTTAAATAATTTCGCTTTTCCTTATAAAATTAAAACGGTTATTAAAATGAAAAGTAATTAACCTAACGAATATTAATTATTTTATATATATATTATTATAATACAGCGTGTTTTAAGTTACAAGGTATGACAAATAATTTATTATAATATCAATATAAATTAAAAACGTTACGAAACATTTAAAAAATTAACTGTATTAAGTTGGTACAGGAATTGCAGATATACAGGTAGGTCACATACAAGCTACTAGGAAGCTGACAGCTGTTAAGGTGCCTAGGAAAATAGAAAAATAGCCCGGAATAGGGTGGCTCGAGATTCCTAGTGGTCCACAGCCCTGTATCCACTAAAATTAGAGCTTGTCAGCGTCGGTAAGCCGAGAACTTAGCGCACCTCATCCGCCTAGTGCTTATCTTATCGGTGGCTTGCAGAGGCCGCGCGGAAGAAGGGTCCAGTGCCTCGCTGAGGACCGGATGGAAAAAGGTTAACAATCATATGTGTAAGCCAACCTCATTTCGGCTCGCATAGTCTTTGTGCGATGATTGATCAGTATTATTAAGTTCCATGGACCTCAATTCCCCAGTGCCCCTTGGCAAGCCTTCTCTGCACCGTTATATATACCCACGCGGTTTCCGAACAGGTCATTGACGAGAACCCCTCGTTGCGATCGCGTGACGTAAAACGAAGGTTGAATATCTTCATTACAAGTTGAGAGACAACGCTCTCAAGCGGGATATCGGCACCATGCCTTCCTCAACAATAGATCAGAGTAAATTCGACTCGATACCGGAGACCATCAATGCCTTCCGTGCGCTCCCACTCCCGAGTTTGAACGCAAACCTATCTCCAGCTTACCTAACTAACAAAAATGCACTTCATTATCATAGGGAAGGGTGAATTCATCGTAGTACTCGACGACACCGACCGCGAGAACGAGGGCGACCTGATCATCGCGGGCGAGGCCGTGACGACGGAGCAGATGGCCTTCATGGTGCGGCACTCGTCGGGGCTGATCTGCGCGCCGCTGACGCCCACGCGCACCGAGACCCTGGCCCTGCCGCAGATGGTGCCGCACAACGAGGACCCCCGCGGCACCGCCTACACCGTGTCGATCGACGCCGCCGACGAAAGCGTCGCCACGGGCATCAGCGCACACGACCGCGCGCTCGCCGTCCGCAGGCTCGCCGACCCGACCGCCACCGCCGCGGCCTTCCGACGCCCCGGCCACGTCTTCCCGCTGCGCGCCCGGCCCGGCGGCGTCCGGGTCCGCGGCGGCCACACCGAGGCTGCCGTCGACTTCTGCAGGCTCGCCGGCAAGGCCGAGGTCGCCGCCATCTGCGAGCTCGTCGACGACGGCGCCGAGGTCGCCGGGCGCGCCGTGAGGGAGGAGCCCGGCATGTTGAGGGGCGAGGGGTGCATTGCCTTTGCGAGGAAGTGGGGCCTGAAGGTCTGCACTATCGCGGACCTGGTGAAGTATCTCGAGAAAATGGAGGGCAAGATAGAGGCGAACGGGAGCTCATAGTGAATGGTGAGTCGGTCAAGCTACGATATGGCCGGTTTATGGATGGGCCGCATGGGAAAACAACAAATGCATTGTGAATTCAGGCGCGAGAAACCCAAGGGCAAATAGAGTCGAAGCCCCCCAAAGGCGTCATTGGATAGTTGAAGGTTATATATAGAGCTATGGGCAAAAGAACATAGGCCGCACCTGTAAGTCATAAAATGTATATACTCAACTCCCAAGTCAATGTCCCCTTTCTCAAGGCATCTTGAATATATAACTACGTGCTAAACGATATCATAGAAAGGGCGTACTACTCGATATAGTTAAAACGAGCTTCGGTGTCGCGGTGCCCTTCTATGCAGCATAGGCCACTGGAGTATAGAAGCATTTCTCCCAAATGCCAAGTGCACGTTCTGTCTGCTCCGGATCTCTGCGGAGTATAATAAGGGTGTGACGCAAGTGGACACGATGGCGGAAACCTTCCGCCCCCGGACTGGACATAAGCATGCTGAGGTATATCCGGTCCATGGACCCAACCACTTATTCAACTTGGACGGCAATTATGCATGCAACCTTATATGGGGAATACAAGGCTTATCCCCCCACTGGCCAATTCAAGGTCGACCCTAACGAGTGTTTATGCAACCTTATACAACTGCCTATTAGTTGCCTACTGTACCCCCGCGAGGGATGCTGACTGGGCCAGCCGGGCGGCCGGCATCGAGCATATACGGGGGTTGCATGAGGAGTAGGTAAAGGGTTGTTTTACCGGCAACTTTAACCAGTCATTCTAGGCCGGATGTTCAACTGAAAGATTAGAGATGCATGACACTCCGGTTCGACTGTCTTAGCAAGCCCTCGTTTTGATTTCTTCATACCAGGGGGTAGAACAGATGGCGTCATATCTTCCAGTATAAAACAAGCCAAGTTTGGCTCACTATCTTCAAAGCTTCTCTGCACCGTTGCGATACGATACGAGAACCATGGCGGTAGAATCTCTCACACCATACTCCCTTCTTGCGGCGTTTCTGCTTATCCTCCCGGTATCCCTGGCCGTATATCGCCTGCGCTTCCATCCTCTATCGAAGATACCAGGTCCGAGGCTTGCGGCGATCACGCCCTTATGGTATGCGTACCATATTAGGAAAAGTCGATTGTGGCTGCTTGGCCAAGAGCTGCACGACAAATACGGGCCGGCTGTCCGAATCGCCCCGAACGAAGTCCAATTCAACTCGAAGGAGGCATTCCAAGCAATCTACGGTGTGTTACCTCTGCCACTGTATTTTTGACCATGGCCCGCTCACCATCATGCAACAGGCGGAATAGGATACCTTCAGAAGAGCGACTTCTACTGTAAGACCTACCTAATGGGACCTACTAATAACCCCCTTGTCGGCCGGCCGGCGCCATGGACTGACAATGTTCGGGTTCAGACGCGCTCGGTAACGACCGGTTCACCATCAACGGCGAGCTCGACATCCAGCGCCACCGGGCCCACCGCAAGAATATTGGAACCACCTACTCGGCGGCCTCGGTGCGGAAGTACGGTGGGGCCATCGACGCCGTGCTGCGGCGCTTCGTCGCGAAGTTGAAGACGCAGGAGGGACGGACCGTCGAGCTCGCCGAGTGGGTTCACATCGCCGTCGTCGAGTTCATCAGCGCCGTGACCCTCGGCTGGTCGCCCCGGTTCATCGACGACGGCTCTGACCACGGCTTCTTGGACGTCAGCCTTGCCAAATGGCGGCAGATCAGCGTCTTCGGGTTTCTGCCCTCGCTCACTCTCCTGGTCCGGAAGTGGCCGGGACTCAAGCCAACTCTTGCTTCTCTCTGTGGGGTGGCGATTCGGCAGCCGGATGGCTATGTGCCTTTTGAACAGGTGCGATCACTTGTCGTCAACCCTTACCCCCTAAACACTCCGTAAATCCTCCTCATGCTGCAAGTATTGACTGCAGTCTAGACTGCGATGCAGATGATAAAAGAGAGAGCATCCGGCTTCTTCAAGTCGGAGAAGAGACCGGCTCCGCCGAAGATGGACGCGGAAGCAGGGACAGACATGCTTACGGAGCTCCTACACCTGACGACCAAGAAGCCCGAATGGAAGCCCGACCACGCCATCGGCATGGCGTTCGTAAACTTCCTCGCGGGCCACGAGACGACGACGGCCATCACCACCGCAGCTCTCGCGCTGATCTGCACCAACCCGGACTCCAAGGCGTGCGTTGTGGCCGAGGCGCTCGGACACGACGGCGCCGGGAAGTGCGGCGCCTACACGCAGGCGTGCATCAAGGAGACGCTTCGCCTGCGGCCCGTGACCTCCTTCTCGCTATCGCGCATCGTGCCGTCCG
The DNA here is from genome assembly GCA_004155035.1 of Monosporascus sp. 5C6A. Taxonomy (NCBI): domain Eukaryota; kingdom Fungi; phylum Ascomycota; class Sordariomycetes; order Xylariales; genus Monosporascus; species Monosporascus sp. 5C6A. Next base: position 4,901 of record QJOB01000076.1, on the reverse strand, counting down.
CCAACGCGAACGCGAACGGTGCCGGTGAGGGAGTGCACCTGCACGGCTACGCCATTCCCGCCGGCACCGCCGTCGGCGTCCACGTGCCCGCCATGCACCTAAACGCGGAGATCTTCGGGCCGGACGCGGCCGTCTTCCGGCCGGAGCGGTGGCTCGAGGGCGAGGTCGAGGGCCCGGAGCTCCAAATGAGGAAGGACCTCGAGAAGACGAGCCTCGCGTGGGGCGCCGGCGTGCACATGTGCCCCGGCCGAAACCTGGCCGAGCTGATAATGGGGAGGCTGATCCCGACGCTCATGCGGGAGTTCGATATCGAGGTCGCGGCGTGCCCGCGCGTCGAGGACATGGCGACGTTCAATTACCTCGGTTTCACGACCGGCGTCAAGGTCCGCTTTCATGTGCGACGCCCGGGGGCCCGGGCGGGTTCTGATGCCTGACGGTTTTGACTTCGAATTGGTATGGTAAGGTGTTGCAATGAACGGTTACTTACAAGGGGACATTCACCTGGGGGTGCGTGTTAGGTTGGCTATTGGGCGGTAGCCCCTAATTACACTTGGGTCGCTTGCTGAATACCTACCCCTGAACACTCACTTGCAATAGGTAATTCAGCCATCCCAGGTCTTTGGACTTTACAACTTATGTTCCCATCTAGTCGAGTCCACATCCCCTAGGCGGTAACAGATCCTTTCTCTATGAGGTCATTATTGGTACCCTGAACATTAACTAGTAGTTAAGGATTAGGCTTCGGCTAGAAGAAGAGTCCTAGGGATCAGTGGAGACTGATTAGGAAAACTTGCACAACTGATCTCTTCCATCAAATGAACCCTTGCGACAGCGGAGGGATACTTTTTATTGTCTGGAGTTTAGCCCTCTGCATTTTAATCAGTTGCGTGGAAATGGAAAGGTGCAAGATAGCGGCGAGTACAAATCGAAAGTTGTCAATCCAGTTTGATAACTTGATTCTTAGAACTGAAAAGCTACTGGTAGGGAGTCCAATAGTGTCATCATTGCTCTTAGAATAAGTCCCCCCCCCCACGCTCCACCCTCTCAACGCGCCACCTCTCTCACATGGCCGTCCTCAACAGATAAGAGAAGACCGTGAAACAGTGGGAGACTCTGCTTGCTGACGGTGACTCGAGCCTCCTTGTCAAGCAGGTGATTGAACCTAAACAGTGCTCCGCCATCGAACTTCCCTTAAAGTTGACTAATTCACACCATGGCACAGCATTACAGCTCCTCATGTTCAACACATTGATCATACACGTCTAGACCCACTTCGAGATTCAGCCAGGTGATCAGGGAAGGCGTTTCAGGCGTGAACGCGGAGATCGCACCGGCAGCCACGGTGCCGTCCGCCACGTCATCGTAAACCTGCCACCATAGACCAGGCTAATCGCTTTGCTGCCCTCCAACCCCCATAGAGCAGATCAGCTGGTCGCGAAGCCATTCGATGTGCTCCGGGTTGCTAGTGTCCAGTTGCTCGCCACCGTTGCCGTAGATGTCAGATTTCCGATGCCGTCGATGCCGCCGCGGTCAAAGACTTGCGCGTTGTACTTGGCCGTGCGACCTTGCAGTCGGCGCTCATTTTGGGTTGTCTGCGGGCCGGGACCATTGCCGAGTTTAATGACGGCGTGGTTAGTCTCGGGATCCTGACCCTAGGAGCGCAATGTGGAAGTCATGGCCGTCACGATGGAGTCCAAACACAGGATACTCAACTTCCTCGTTCTCCTCCCGTTTCATCGGTTGCCCTGGCATAGAGCGGTCCCAAAAGCCGACGTGTCGGACCTCGACGCCCAGCCTTTCCGACAAGTGATCTTCTGCCCGGCGTAGAACATGATCTCTGCCCTCAAGCAGTGGGAAATCGTCTCTTCTCCCAAGCGTCTGTCTCATCCGGTCGACGAAAGGACCAAGTCCCATCTCCAGGGCTCGTGCGGTGTAGTCGTGTGTCTTTTGGGCCGACCATGTGTAAAGCTTATCAGTGATCTCAAAGGCCCAGTCGGCATACGCGTCGGCTCACATGACGGTCGCCACGGCTGTCCAGATGGAGCTGCCGATACAACTGTTCCCGCTCACGGGCTGCCCATCCTCCGAGTAGTCCTTACAATCCTTATAAAGCTCGTAGATGCCGTAACCGAGAGCAGGTGCTGCAACGATTCGGTTTACCCACTGAATTGCCACCTTATAGCGTTCGCGTGGCGTCGTCTCCGACTGCAGGAACACTGCACCTTCAGCTTTCGTTCCAAAATCCGTCTCTGTTTCGCAGTCAGTGGTCTACTTTATAATATTTTTGAACGGGGCTCACATACCCTCACTAAGCTAGATGAGGGGAGGGGATGTAGACTTCTGAGGAAGTTCAGATGGCACAAGAGGCGCGCCATTTCTTCCAGCGATGTTGACTGCGTCATGACCGTTAGGGTGAGGTATAAGCGAGCTGGCGACCAGAGCCGCATTGGCAACTAAGGCTGTTATGAGGAGGGTCCGTTTCATCTTGAACAAGTGTGTTAAGAGGAGTCGGAGAAAAGTAATCTGTTCTAAATTTTTTAACAGAAGATGTGGTTGAGTTGCGGTATCTCTAGGCCTCGGACTGTATGGAAGCTCATCGTATAAATACTCATTATCTCGGTAGCAAAGATGGACACAGACGTATGAGGGCGCAATGTAGAAATGTTTTGTATTTTTGTTCCAAGGTCGAATATTGTGTTAACTCGGAGAACGTCCGTCTCGAGTGGAGTTCTAGCCAACGAGAAGCTTAGGTACCTCCGAGCTGCTCAGTGCTCCTAACTTAGATCCTGCGTGAAATAGCGAGCCTGGGCTGTGCCGTAGTAATTATGGTACTAACAACGGTGGTGTTGGTGGTGTTGGCGGTGTTGGCGGTGTTGGTGGGTTGGCGGCGTTGACGGCGTTGGTAATATAACCCTTGGACAACACTTGCCCGTTCTTAATGAATAGTTATCGTAGAATGACGCAACTCGCTTTACCTTAAAAAGCTCGATGAGCTCATTCTGTTCGTATATAGTTCATAAATACGCAATTGGCATCGGCTTTTAGAAATTAATGTTGTATTTCACACTTAAAAATTGTGTGTACAGGATGAAAACCCCTTTGATCTTAGAAGTTAGGTGGTTGCCGGGGTCTCCTATCTTTCCCAAGGATCGTCTGTTCTGGTAACATGCACTGCCACTGTGACTACTGCGTAACAGCTTACAAAGCCTCTCCAGGGAAAGGTAAGAAGTGACAATCTTGTCGACGCCACGGTGTTGGATCCCCAACTGAGACTTTCAGAGCCACGGGTGATCCTCAGAATCATCAGCTGCACCTCAGCCCTTGTGACTCGGTATTGCTAAGTATAACAAAAGGTTTGAGTCCTGGTTAAGCAGCCAAAAAGAGCGACCGGGGACGTTCTCAACAGTCCAGTACTGTTACATCTTGGACCAAGACGGTATTCGACGTGGTGGTGGAGGCGCCGTTGTGGTGATTTCTCCCATTATCTAGATCATCAGCACGGCTCGTGGTGTTGTTTCATATCTAAAGTGTATGCTAGTACTAGTAGTTGACTTCCACACTCCCCACAGATACCTGACCACCTTGTGAAATCTTTCCTTCCAGACTCGATACGATGATGTTCCTCCTGTTTTTCACCGCTCTTCTATCCTCTACACCCGCCTCAGCAGTCGCCACGCCGTCCAGTCTGTTAGACCCCGATGCTGCCATGATTGGAAAGCGTTAGGGGTGGGATTGGCCCAAGTGCGTGACGACAGGCGCAGACCATTGCACCGTATATATGGCAACGGGAGATGCCATCGACTCAAATTACCGAACAGCTGCACTCTTCGACAACAACTGCGACCTGAAGCAGGCCATCATGACCACTAAGCTCTACCCGAAGATTGCTCTCAAAGGCCACCTACCTTACTATGTCGACCTGTGGGTGGATGAGCACATTCACCCTAGAGGCTGGTTGTCGTACATCGACTCGATTACCCGCTTGGAGACTCGATGGTATGTCACAGGTATCCCGAGACGGATGGAGTTGGATGCCGGAAGGCTTTTAAGTGTATTGTCTAGAGCACGGTGACAAACATCTGCAAGCAAGGTTGAGATAATGGCGCTTGGATCTGAGGAATGTAGCTTCGGCACCCTGATTGATCGGAGAAAGTTTCACATGGTCGATAGATGGCACACTTTACCTTCAACGGCACTCGGAATACAAGAATCAGAGACTAGCTCGGCTGAACGATTACATCGAACAACCTTCTCTAAATTCATGGGACCGCAAGCCTGTATTTGAGTAGGAAATCTGTGCATTAGTGATGTTTGCTTATACGATGGAAGGTTCAAGACGGAGGCACGTGAATGTGTACACAGGGGTTAGCGTATAAATTAAACTAATCAACCGTCTTCAGTCCTCATCAGGAAGATAATCTGGTCAAGCTTTGATCGTGACGCCATCCGAAAAGCATATGAAGGTCCTTTGGAGTTCCCGGCGCACTCAGATCTGCCCTATGCAATTTCACTAGCAAGCAAGTTCCAATCAGTCGCTCAACTTCAAGCCACTAGACTAAGTAACATCGACTTGTCTCAGGGCTTCACATACAGTCTAATAAATCATTGACAGGTATAGATCATTTCCAAGCTACTATCTTAGAGGACCATTATTATATCCCCCTTCTCTGGAATAAGCGGTTAGGTTTACGTAGATGATCAGGTTTGTTAAAGCCTTATTCGATTATTGGATTTTAGTACACCTGACTAATACTTATTGACCCCACTGGAGCCCCATTTCGGGGATTCTATCTGTGTGCTCCCGGGGGGGGGGGGGGGGGGGGGGGGGGGGGGGGGGGGGGGGGGGGGGGGGGGGGGGGGGGGGGGGGGGGGGGGGGGGGGGGGGGGGGGGGGGGGGGGGG